>PVIH01007171.1:0-103134 GCA_004025045.1 Sigmodon hispidus
CACATGTGCACAGTGCATTCTGTTTACCCTCACCCCATCTTTACACATGTGCACAGTGCATTCTGTTTACCCTCACCCCATCTTTACACATGTGCACAGTGCATTCTGTTTACCCTCACCCCATCTTTACACATGTGCACAGTGCATTCTGTTTACCCTCACCCCATCTTTACACATGTGCACAGTGCATTCTGTTTACTCTCACCCCATCTTTACACATGTGCACAGTGCATTCTGTTTACTCTCACCCAGCTTCTCTTTTCTTTCATCTGCCACCTTTATTCCCACCTTCTTACTGGTCCACCTCCCACATTCATGGCTTTTGTTTTGTGCTCTGATTTAATCAAGACTGGGTGGCCATAGGTTTGGATTTATTCACTGGAGCCTTGTAGGCTCATTGTATATGCCTTAACAAAATGACTCCCACTTTCCCAAAATTCCTCAGTTACCAGACATTCACTAGGGAGGAGTAAGGCCCCTTGAGCCCTTCTGTGATTGGTGATTAGTTATTTACATACAGGCTCAATCTTATCAGAAGCTGCTGGGAGGTTATATTTGCAATGGTGTTGTTATGCCCCAGAGTTAGCCCTTTTTTGCTCTCTCCTGTCCTCTGGCTTTTACATTGTTTCTGCTCTTTCTTCTGTAGTGTTTCTGTGCCTCTGTGTGTATGTGTGGGTGACTGCATCCATCATGGTTCATTGATAAGAGAAAGCTTCTTTGGTTAAAGCTAAAAGTAGCATATGTCTATGGGGTAAGCATAAATACTCAGCTTACATATCAGATTAGCTACATCGATGATACTACATACCCCTAGAGATATGACTACTCCAGGCATGGAGTTCTGACAGGGTTTATTTACAGTACCATCCTTATAATTTGTTCCACTTTAAACAATATGTAACAAGCATCTTATTATAGGTAACTTTTAGTAAGTGACAAATCCACAGTGAAACCATTCAGAGACCATCTTTGTTGTCTTGAAGTTATTTTTCTAGTTATGTACCGCTATCTGTATTTTAAGAAAAATCTACATGATGCCTTAAAATCCATTCTTTATTTAGTACAATACAGACATTATCAACTTCCCATTTCATGGCTGCATGGAGTTCTGCATAGCTGAACTGACTTTGCTTAGCTCTCACCTCATGTAATTGAACTTCTGGGCTGTTTCAAACTTCCCTCTATTGTGAGCAGCATTGTCATGAAGGTCTTTGCAGTTTCTGTGTGTACATATGTGATGAGCTCCTTAGAATACCTTCTTTATGTGCAATGGCTGGGCCAAGGACTCTGGGAGGTTTGTCATAGTTGTGATAAATATTTCTAAGCTGGAGAGACGGCAGGTGAATATGATCAAAATACATTGTATGGAAGTCTCAGTTAATAAAAATATTATTAAAAATCATCCCCAAGCTGCCATCTCACTAAGAGTATCCATTTATGAAGGCCATCTTCCTGCTGTTGGGTCTTTGTAGTAAGAAAGCTGTAGAACATAACACCAAAGAAAACCAGGGAATGGATACATTTATATTGGACATGACCACAGCTTTAAGCAGCTACACTCAGACTGGGCACTGTGGCCAACAACCAGCCCACCTACCTCCTGTATAACTAAGGTATCCTCTGTTTCATCCAACTGAAAGACTGAGATCATTTCTCCTCAGAAAACTCTTGACAGTTACTCCACTTCTTACTACAGCAAACACCAGAAGAATCATGGCCCTGTAGCCATTATAGGTGTTCAGTTTCTGGCAGGAATCTGTATGTAAAGGAGACGTTATGGGCTAACACATACACCTTACCCTTTCTTCTGGACTGTTTTGCCACTCTGGCTCCAGACCTTATCTGCTGATAGGTAAGGTGCTATACAGTGGGGTGTGAGTCCCCTAAATGTCTGCTGAGTGGACCAGCCTGACATTTTGTCTATTCAATAGCAAAGCAAAAATCAACTACCTAGATGCCCAGGTCATAAGGTGGTTGTCGTTAGCCTCAACTGTGGCTCATTTTGTTAACATTCATTAGCTATAAACAGGAGCATTAATAAGATGTCTTGTTTATTAGCTGAGGTGTACTTCCTCACCCTACCCTCTGTAATGCATTTTTTTTTTTTTTTTTAAATCTCTGAGTTTAGGAAAGCCAGGCTAGTTGCCATGGCAACACAAAAGCTTTCAGGCACTTGTTTGTTTGTTATATTCCTTTGTCATTTGGAGTGGTCTTTGGAGGCTCTTGAAAGATGTGTTGCTTACAGTTTGACAGTTAAATCACCAGCTGCCTGTCAGAGAGGAGAGCTGGGAGGAGGAGGAAGAGGAGGAGGAGTAGGAGTAGGAGGCCAGCTACACCTCCCCCCAGCCCCCCATGGCTGCTTTCTCAAAGACTGACTTAGTGGAAGACAGCTCCAGAATGTGCAGTTTTTTAACCCAGTATCTCTCTCAACTCACAAAAGAAAACCAACAAAGGCTGGAACCGTAAAACCAGACTTTTATCCTGTTTTCCAACTTCTCCTCTGTCTTCCTTCCCAGATGGGAGGGCCATAAGCTGCAGCTAAGTGAACTTCTCTAGAAAGTTTTCGAGACCTGGGAGCGCTCTATCAGCCCACGAGCTCTGAAATGGAAGTGGGAAAGTGGGGCGGAGATGCTCTTTGGAGGATGCCTCAGTGGAGTTCACACATGAATCTGTACTGTCCGTGTCAGCAAAACACTTTCAGTCACCCACCATCTCTAGCTTTTACAGTTTTTCGATCCCCTCTTCAGTAATCCCTGAGCCTTGGGAGGAGGGGCTATGATGCAGATGTCCCATTTAGGGCTGAGCATACATACCAGTCTCTTACTCTTGACCAGTTATGGGTCTTTGTGTGCATCTGTGAAAGGATACTTCTTTAATGGGAGTTAAAAGATGCACTAGTCTGGTGATAAGTATTCGATGTAAATGATAAGCCATTAGGGGTCAGTTTAATTCTATGTCTATTTAACAAAATATTATAAAAGGTTCGTCTTTAGGGCCTGTGACTTACCTAACCATAGGTTCTCAAGGTTCCCAATAGCTGTGCCAGGTATGAACACTTGTGGAGTGGGCCTCAAATCCAATCAGAATGTTTGGTTACTTCTGATTGTGCCATAACTGTACCAATGGTGTGTCTCTTTCCAGACTGGTTGTTTTTGATAATTACCTTTCTTCTCTGATAGTGTCCATAACTCCTGCCAGGACTATAAAAGGTAACCAGTAAGGTGGAGCGTCCAGGTCAGAACCAGCTTTATTCTCATGTCCTGTGGGTAGCCAAGATCTACAGCAATAGCTTGTAGTGTTTGAGAGTGACTGGAACCCACTGTCCAACAACTCTATGAAAGGTAACTTATTTCTGACTCTGGGCTTTCTATTTCTTAGTTTGTAGTTTCTAATGGGGCACTGTCTGTCTCCTTTTGTTAGGGTTCTGTCCATGAACAGGGTAATAACTCTATTTAAGCTCTTCGTATATATGTTTGTGTGTGTGTTAGAAAGCTCCTACAGTGGTAGGTTTCCATATGTTTTTCCAGAGGGCTTTAGTTGGAGTTGCTTTCTCTACCCTGCCCTTCCACCCCCAACTCCATGTGACCTTCCTCGTCTCATAATTTCCCTTCCCCATCTGCACTGCCATGTTTTAGCTTCTCTTTTTTAAAAGCCTCCCTCCATAGCTCCTTACTAGTTCCTGGACCTCTGGGGTTATTCCAAGTGACACACAAACATATATATCTAAAGATTCAAAGCCAGCATCAACAAATGAGAGAAACTATGTGATCTTTGTCTTAATGGGTCTGGGTTATCTCACTCAGAATGATCACTTCTAGTTTTATACAGTTACTTGAGATTTTCATCATTTTGCTTTTCTTAATAGCTGAATAATATTTCATGGTGTAAATGTAAGATATTTTCATTACCCATCAGAAACATCTAGGCTGTTTCCATTTCTTTGCTATTATGAGAAGAGCAGAAATATGCATTTATATTTATATAGGTATATTTTGGGACCTCGAGACCTCCTGCCCTTGCTGGGGAGGAGATAAGGAGATAGAGAGAAGAGAGAGTGACTGAGAGGGGTAGGAGGGAGAAGGGAATTTGAATAAGGGAATACATGAATAAAGAATGAAACTTTATTCACAATAAAAAAGGAAAAAAAAATAAAAAATATTTATCTAGGTGTATTTATAATAGGATAAATAATCATTTGGATATATGTCCAAGAGTGGTATATCTAGATCATGAGTTTTCAGATGTAGAGGAACATTCACACTGATTTCTCTAAGATTGTACTAGTTTTCATTTCACCAACCCTGGAAAGTAAATCCTTTCCCCATACCCTTGTCAGCATGAGCTTGGCCATTGACTGGAGTAAGGTGAAATCTCAGAGTAGTTTAAATTTGCACTATCCTATCTTTTACCAACATCAAAAAACTATAATTTAATTTTCCTTCCTGTTAACTTTTAGATTGTTTCTAGTTTTCTCTTTTTTTGGAGGATTCTACACCCAACGTTAGGTACCCAGCAAATAACCACTACCCATTAAATGCTTGTCCTTTACGTCCTCCATTTTTCTTTTACGTTGGTACATAAACCTGAGCAAAGACTATGTAAGAGCAAGTGCAGAATGTTTTAACGCTAGCTCCTACATCATGACATTATGCAAAGGAAACTTTAGGAAGAAAAATGTTTTGGGTAAAACTAGTAGGGAAACCCCACCCACCGTAAGATGCATGCCTCTGTATTAGTACTGAGTGCCGAGGAGATGATGCATGCTTTCCAGCCTGGAGCTTTCCCTATGATGATGCTAAAGCACAGATGTAGCAGAGAGTACAATGACAGGTCTGGGACAGAGCCAGCTTTCTTCTCCTGGTCCTGTTCCCAACAAGCTTGTGAGACTAAGCTATACCCTTAGTGTTCTTACCTGTAAATTTGTAAGATGACTATTTTTTACCTCTGGGATTTAAAGTTTATTTTAACCTCATGATATGTGTCAAGTGAATTTGTAGTAAGTTGTGATGAAAGAACGAACTTTAAATATTCCCTAGAGTTTTAAGTGTTTTGGCCTGGGCAGCTTACTGTGTTTTACTGCGGAGAATTTAGTGCAGTTTACTGAAAGATTAATTGTGTGTGTGTGTGTGTGTGTGTGTGTGTGTGTGTGTGTGTGTGTATGCATGTGGTGGGGCATGTGTATGCACTTGGGTACAGATACATGCCCACATGCTGTGGCCAAAGGTGGACATTGTGTATCCTGCTCCACTGAACCTGGAGCTAGGATAGCAGCCAGTGCCCCAGCCATTGTCTTGTACCCTTCCTTTTCCTTAGTGCTAGGATTACAGACATGTGTAGACCATTTTTTGACGTGGTTTTGGGACTTGAACTTAGGTACTCATGCAGCATTTACATCAAGTGTCCTTACCCATTATCTACACAGTTCATTGCAAGAGTAATCTTTTATGCTAATTCCTCATTTTTCTATTTACAATCTATTTCTATTGCGTGTTTGAAAAAATATAGGATCTACAAGAGTATACCGTATACAAGAGTAATCTTGTCTGTTCATTTCTCAGTTTTCTATTCCAAATTTATTTCTATTGCCTCTATGAAAAATATGCAATATGACATTTGGATATTCATAGACACAGCAACATTACTAAAGACATGCAATTAAACACATTCACCACCTTCCATATAACCTCTCTGCCTATACTTTCTTCCATCTTGACCTTACTGAGCATAGGAAGCCAGTCTGCTGTGAATGGAGGCAGTTTTGATGGCATTGTCAATCACAGTGCCCTACCACTCCAGCCCACAGCTTGGCATGCTCCTTCAGACCCCTCAGTAAAAAACTTAAGGTCCATAGGATAGAAGCTTCTACTGGTTCTTCCCTCTCCCATTCAGATGCCCAAAGGTTGGCTATTCCAGTCCCCTTTAAATCTTATTTCTCTTTCTTCCTAGTCTTTAAGAATTTACATTTAAAAAAAATCACATTCTAATTTCACTTATAAAATTCTTTCACTGTTGTTATCTCTTTCCTCTTCATTCTTATATCTTTTTAGTTGAATGTAGATTTTTTTTCCCCATATAACATATTCTGTTTAAGGCTTCCTTCCCTTTCCTGAGCTCCTCTCAGATCCCTCCACAAACCCAGATCCTCTCTCTCCCTTTCTTGCTCTTTCTCATTAGAAAACAAACAGGTGAGGCTGGAGAGATGGCTCAGCGGTTGAGAGCATTGACTGCTCTTCCAAACGACCGGAGTTCAATTCCCAGCACTCACATGGCAGCTCACAACTGTCTGAAGTTCCAGTTCCCAGTTCCAGGCAAACACCAAGGCAAATAAATAAAGTTTTTTTTTAAAGAAGAGAGAAAACAAACAGGTGTCTAAATTAATATGAATAGGGCAAAACAAACAAATGAGCAGAAGGGAAAGGGCCAAAGAAATAGCATAGGAAACACAGATAGATGCAGTTATACTCTTGCATACATAGAGATTACATAATAAAACAAAAGCAAAACTATAATATATAAGTAAAGACTAGTAGGGTAAGGGAGGGGGAGCCTAGTTAAAGCATTATGAGCCAACAAATAAACAAAACAAAATGAACAACCCAAGCAAAACAATCCTTCAAAAAATACCATTGAGTTTGCTTTGTATTGGGCATCTACTGTTGAGTATGGGGCCTGCCCTTTAGCGTGGTTTGCTGGTTTTATTTTCTATTTTAAAGTCAGAGTCTGATTTTTCTGTCTGTAATATAAAATTCTTAACTCTTCATTACTGGAACCAGCCTAGTCCTGGCTTTCCAGTTGGTCAAGATTTTGTGCTTAAGGGTAGGGTGCCCTATCTCTGTGTCTGGACTTGTTCCAGAGAGGGAGGTAGCACCTGTCTAGAGAAGTCTTTAGGGATGGCCATGAACATGCAGAGGGCTTTCATGGTTCTTTCATTCAACTACGAGTCTCACTGGGATGGTACTTGCCTGTGAACTTGATGGTCAGCTGGATGTTTCAGCTGCAGACTCTACATCAATGGACTTAGGAGGATGTTTTAAGTAATCATTATATGCAGTTTGTTCTCATTCTTGCTTTGCGCCATGGTAGGCATATCACAGATTCTGCTTAAGTTTTGTTTCTATTTAATTTTAATTTTTTGAGACAGAGTCTCATGTAGTTCAGGCTGGTCTCAAACTCACTCTGTAGCCAAGACTGACTTTGAACTCCAGATCTTTTAGCTTCTGCCTCCTAAGTGTTAGTAGATACTTCTTATGTATGAGTTCTTTAGAATGATTCCCAACAGCCATTAAGTAAAGATATAGGAAAGAATTCTGTGATACTGGGAGTTTAGCAGCACATATTTCTTATTAGTCATGGTTTAGTTCACTGAACAAAGGGTTATTCAGGTCCTTTTGGTGCAACCTTGTAAGTGCTATTTCAGAGGGAACCTTTTATCTAACTGTGTTGCTTTATAGGGATTTGAATTGTACAGGAATGCTTTAATTATCAGAATCTTCTTTAGAAAAAGCCTCCAAGGGTTGTGATAAGTTTACATATTATTATACGAAGCATAATTTTCTTTAAGAGCTTATCTAAATCCCATCTGTTTGATTGGAGAGAGGAACTCGGAATGAATCCATCTAATTTTCAGTTTTCTTTCTTGGAGAGGATTGTGATTGAAAGTCAGGGACGGGTTATGTACTTGCCTTTTTTTTTTTTCTTATGATTTCTAGAGGAAGTTTTTAGGTTTCCATAGTGATACACAAGAAGTCGTCATTTTCCACTTCGATTTCCCAGCAAAGAAAAGAGTATTGATAACCAAAGCTTGGTAGAAATGGAAAAGACAGCAGGAGGAGCAACCTAAATTGGTCTGCCTGACAGGGGCAGGACGCTGATTTGTCTGCTGAATGTGGCTGACTACAGCTCAGGAGACCACTACTCACTGGTAGTGTTAGGGGAATTGGCCCCTTGCTTTGACTGAGCTTGAAATAGGGTCTTGTTGCAATTCGTTAGCGAGTTTATATCTTAGAACCCAATGATGTTGTGGCCAAGTCTCTCCATCACTTTCTTCTTCTTTCTTTGCCTATCCCCTGACCTTCCTCTTTGCTCTCTGCTCTACCAGCCTCCTCCTTTGATTACTATCACTACCCCTGCTATTATTCTGAAAGCTGGTCTTAGTTGCTTGAGCCTCAGGGAGAGTAGGCCACAGGCCTCACATCCGGCATCCTCTGCCTTCTTATTACCTCCAGGCTCTGGGCCTGCTGTGTTTCCTTCCTTGTAACCATTTAGCCTGTTTTCATGGTTTCTAAAGAAAGGTAGCATCTCTGTTCATGTCACTAAATACATTCTACAGTGTCATTTGGTTAAACCTAAGCAAAATATTCTCATCAGTGAATTTAGGGAAAAAAAAATACTGCATCCACTGTTCAATGTAAACACGGGCTGCCTTACACATAACAAAGCCAGCACAAAAATAGTGACAAGAACATCCTTAGGTCTCAGATGCTGGTTGTAGCTTGACGAGGGACTTCCATCTCTGGGATTGCATACGCGAGAGTTTACTTATTTACATTTGTCTGGAAGTGATTTTTTTGAAACTATGTCATCATACCTTCAAATATTAGTCATTGCTCATAATTGCTAGAACTATTCTAACATTATTGATAACGATGCTTGCCGATGTTTGCTTAACCGTGAGCAAGTTTTAGAAAAGCCAGGATGATCCTTTGCCTTAGGAGAAGACTCACTTTTATCCATTGGTGTTTGGTAAGGAAAGTCCCTTGACAATGAGGGAATGTCTTAGTTTTCAGATGCTGTTAATCAATTGTCAACTTAGGCCCATGCCAGGCCTTCTTTGTTCTTCAGTTAAAGATCACTGAAGACTTGATGAGCTCAGGACCAGCCAGAGTAATTGGTACAATGGCTTTAGATGGGCAGGATATCCTTTTTGCCTTTTATAGGAAGAGAAATCTGCTATTGCTTCAAGAGTAGAAATCCAAGTCTGAATTAGGTACGAAATTTCTTTGAACAATGTAGCTTTGGGATTTCTTAAGTTTCAACTCCAAAAGGGAAGAATGGACCTTCTCCCAGGGAAACATCAGAGAATTACATGTTCATGTTAGGGCATAGATTCTTCCACATATCCATCTAACACATGATGAAGGAATACTCACATAGACAGCAGGGCATCAGCATGACACACAGCTGTCCTTCAAGGAATGGACCTTCTAGTGAGAAGTGCCCATTTTAGTCTTTAGTTTATGCTTCTTCTGTCAACCCAGAGTTGATCCAATTTAAGAAAGGAGTGGTGGAGGAAAGAGACATCTGAATTAAGTGTTAAGTTAGTTTATGTTCTCAATTACTTATCAAAGGGTAAGGGAAATATTAAGACAACATTCAAGCAGAATACAGCTTGCTGTAGGTTGATTCTACCCTACTATTTCATGAATGATGCACTCTCCAGACTGTGACAGACACTGTATATGATGGGAGGTAGGTAGGCAGGGCATGAGGAATATTGAAGACTTTCTCAAAGGAACAAACCTTTGATTATTATGTACTTGCCCAGCTTGCCAGGTATTAAATGCTTAAACTGTGGATGTTTGAAGATGCTCTGTGGGGAAAAAATCATGTAAGAGGGAACTTTAGGTAGCATTTAACTAGAAGAGTGTTTCTATGGAGGGGCTGGATTAGAGGCCCATGGATTTAGCTGTGGGTATGTAATCACTCTGTCCAGGGGCAGAGAGGTGAGCATGCTGATTGTTGAACTAGAAGAGACCCATGGGAGCAGAAAGCCATGAGATGAGGGAGGTTGCGTTGGGTTAAAATTAGATACCATAAATGGAGACTCGAAGGGTTTTATCTTGTAGCTAATGGGGAACAATTAGCCCCAGTTGAGAGAATTGACAGTAAAAGCCATACTTGGCAGGAGATGGAATTTGTGTAGTATTCAGAAATGAATTTATGGGGTAGAGGGGACAAGGAACAGAGAGAATCTAAAGGCATTTTGTGTTAATTTGTACAGAATAGAATAAGGTTTTGAACAGAGATCTCACAGTGCTCAGACTTTCCCCTTCCCAGCCCTGCATGATCTCTTCCCAGCACTGATTGTGTCTGTTTTAGGATTGGGAGACATACATATTTAGTCAAGGAGACAGCAATTCTCTGATATACATCTGTAGTTCAAAGCATGCAGCTGTGTGAGTCGGCTGGGCTGCTGTAGCAAATACCATTGACTGTGAGGTGTAAACAGCAGCTGGTTTGCAGGGAGGCATTTGAGATCAAGGGCTGCTCTGATTTTCTCTTTGTCATAGGTGGACATTTGCCTTTGTCATCTGAGGGTCTTTCTTCCTCATGCTTATGCCTGGGACCATGTCTTCTTGTTATAAAGACAGCAAGTTGTGTTGTACCATCATCTTGAAGAACTCAGTTATCTTATTTCTCAGCAGATGGTGTGTCTAAATATGGTTACGATCTGAAGTATGGGGGTTAGGACTTCCACATCTGAACTGGGGAGGAGGCAGGGCAAAACCTGGGTTGTAAGAGCATCAGAGGGGAAGAGGGTATAGAGCAGAATAAAAGCCAGATCCTCCCCTCCCCCAGCCCTCCTGCCAAACCCTGCTCGCTCCATCTCACTCCTGTCCTTGTTGATGAAATGAGTCACCTCCGAAGAGAAAGTTCCAGGAGCCAGCTTCCTGTCATTTCTTTTCTAGGAGAATTTAGGCTGATGTCATTTGGGGGCTTTTCAGCTCCCAATCTTAGAATTAGCAGCCCTTCTCTCTTTCTTTAAAAAACCTTTCTGGCAATGCTAGTTCCTTACCATATTTATTGCAGTCATCTGCTTATGCGCAATGGTAATTTTTATCTCGATGGGAGGAAATCTCAGGCTGAGAACATACATAATAAACAGATGCAGTGAAGCGCAGCCATATAGTTGTTGTTGTTTGTTTAATATATATTAGCATATTTTAAATATATATTATATAATATAATAATATACATTACTCTCCTTTCAGGGTCAGCTTATATTTTTGAATTTAACTTTGACTTTTGAGGAGAAATTCTTTTTATTTCTAGTTGTTCTTTCCCCCACCCCCATTTCTCTGTTGGTTCAAATTGGTGTCCATGGTCCTTATGTCATTCTATATTCTTGTTTACTCTTCAGACTTCAGACCAAAATTGCTGTGCTTATGGTTGCTAAATCTATTACATTCTTATCACAGAAAAGTTCCATTAAGAGTGGCAGGCTAGTAGAATGATTAAATAGAGGACTCAAGGTAGACTGCTGGGGTCAAATCCTGGCTCTGACACTTACTACATGGTGACTGTGGGTGTTTCACTCATTTTCTACAGCTCAGCTTTGTCTCATCTGTTAAGTGATGATAATAATAATTTCAATTTCACGGGACCATTGTTAGGCTTAAATGAGTGTAAAGGACCTGGCACATAGCAAATGCCAAGTAAGTGCAAAATATAATAATTATGACTGTGCTTGCCTTTGTTCTGCATAGCTTCCCTGGAGATTTTGTTCCTGCTTGGCTCATTCTCTGTTTCTCCCCTACTGGGTTTTCCATTTGTAACCCATGCAGGGGTAGGCAGGCTTCCCTGGAATCCTCACTAGACCAGCTGTTCCCAGCTCAGACTGAGAACCAGAATGTTTGACAAGGTCTGTAAGTTTTACTCTTAGGGTAGGGATGTCACATCTGCTTGAGCAGTTACAAAGGCTTCTCCTTCCTCCTTCCTGGACTGACCACAACATTTGCCCCATCCTCATGCTGATGACTGCCATTTTGGAGGAAGGAGGTACAATCCACAGGAAGTTATCTGGGCTTTATTTCCACATCATCTTAGTCTGGATGCATCAGAGCATTGATAGAGAAAAGGAGGGTAGGATGTCTGTGTCTGCCTTTCTGACACCATCCTGATCATAGTTATAGTGTGCAAATGCCAACCTCTTTCCTTGTCCTGTGGCCTGCTTCCTGTGGCCTGTCTTGGGCTGGCCCTTGCTAAAGAACTCCCCAGTCATTACCTGGTCCTTAGTGACCCATTGTGAGATACCATCATCTCAAAACCTCCAAGGGCTTCAAAATCACAGTTCTATCAAAGCACCATCTCCTACTGAGACCAGTAGTAATTAGATTCCTGCCTTTGTCCTCTCTCTTAAAGGGAGTCTCTGCCTTGGAGAATGGTTGCTATTGTTTTAGTAATCCACATCCCTAACCCTCCTATTCTTCCTTGTAATCTGGGGCTCTCATTCAAAGTGACCTTGTGGGAAGACTGAATTCTCTTATTAGAGCCTCTCATTGGATTCTCTCTTGCCTCAGGCTCCTAAATCAAAGCTCTTTTTTTCCCTTTACCTGGCCAAACAGAACAGAATCTGTTTCCTTTTTACTCCTGTGGCTCATTTTTATTCTACCTTCTTTTTCCTAGTCTTTACCCCCATGTGCAAATTCCATCATCATTTCCCTAGTACAAACGTGCTCCTTCCACACATCAAGTTCCCAAATCTCTGCTGCAGGGAAGTAGGGGGCAAGACCTTAAGTTCCAGTTTGTGGATAATTGAAATGATTTTATATTAAAAATGACATATTAAGACTTTAAAGACACATCAAAAAGCACTTTGGAAAATATCTGGCTTTATTGGCCATATGTAAGAATATTTCTCATTAACTTGTTTATCAATATTAGCGATGATTAGAAATTGGCAGATTATACTTTTTTGTCAAATTATAAGAAGGCAATATATTCTTTCATTTTTCTTTGTCATCTTTAATATCCTCATTTCAGATATTGGTCTTATATTTATTGCAGAGCTAACAAGTACTTATAGATGTAGAAAATGGGATGTTTTAAAACCTAGTTCTGGAACGATCCTTGGTAAGTCACATAGTGAGAATTCTTTCAAGTCTTGCTGAATGTGGAATAAATGTGTGAATGGAGTCTTCTTGGAAAATCTTTAGTGAACTTCTTGAAGTAGACATCAAGTCCCAGTCATAAATGGACACCCAATAAATGGTTGGATTATTGAAGAAGCTATCACAAGTTGGTTCTTCATGTTCAAGAACAGTCTGTTTTCAGTCTCTACCTTCTTCTGTGGTAATATCAGTGGCCTTATCAAAATGGGACTCCACTAGATTTAAATTATGAAAGCATAACTGGAAACATGTGAGAAAGCTGAGAAATATATTTCTTGTTTCATTTTTCTCCTCACAGTGGGGTGCTGAAAGAGAATCTCAGCTGGGCCTTAGATGGTTGCAGTACCAGCGAAGACATGCACTGAATATTTTTGGTTTTGAAATGATGCTTTTTTAGCCAGTTCTTCCACAGATTAGCAATGGAGATGGCAGAGGGAAAAATAAGAGAATGATTTGAAGTCTTTTCATCCATTCTGGAAAGTTTTGGTCTGACTTACCTGTGTTAGAGGGTGCTGCGGCTGTCTGTTCCCCTCACAGGCTTCATTCAGCAGCAGCATGGTTAGATGCTCATGGTCCCCTTGGTCTCTGTGGAATAGAAATTAGTTTGAAAGCAGGATGCTCTCAGGTAATGTTTTTCTGTTGCTGGGTTCTGCAGTATATTCTTCAGACATCCCACAGAGCTGATGGCTGTGGGAATTTGCAGTGAACATTCAGAAAAACAGGCACGGGGTTGGGGGTGGTAGAATGATTGTCTCACATGTACGATCTCAGTACTACCAATAAATGAATGAATGAATGAGTGAATAAAGAGGATACAATGGCCATTCTTCCAAAAACCTCACTTGTGTTTCTTTTCAAGCCCCAAAGCTGTTAAGGACAAGGTCTTATTCTATGGAGGAAGTAAAGGGAAATTAGAAAGCTAGTACTGTTTAGGTTAGAGAAAGAAATCGGGGAGGCATAGAGCTGTCTGTCGTACGATACGCATAGGACTGACGCTGGCTTTTCTTTGCGAGGAAGAATGTCTGCTGAGAAGACATAAACAAAGAAGAAAAGGGTTATTTGGCAAAGCAGTGACCTCAGCTATCATAAGCATTAGAACTGATGCTGCCAGCTGTCAATCATGAGGGTGCACTTTGGCTTTATTATCTGGTGAGGTCGGAACCTTTGGGTAAGGAGGAGGGCATGCCTTTGGAGATTCTGCAATGCTGTGGAGGAGGATTTTAGGGAGAAACAGTGGAGTGTGGGGGCAAACCAACACCATCAGAATGCATGGGGCAGCTGGGCTCAGCCCCAGCCCCTCTCCTGAGTTGCTAAGTATGCTGCACATGCTTTCAAAAGTAATAGTTTTTGTAGCCTGTGTTTTTGGTTGTTGGCTGCAGGCCTGCAACCACCAATGGATCTAAAACCACAGGGCAAGAGCAGTTAGGCCATTAACTGGTGGAGCCAGCAAGAACAAGGGTTCTGTTTTCCAAAGAAGTCCTGAGGGGCTTATCTTCTCCCGTGAAATTCAGTGATGATTAGCCAATATGGAGACTACAGATCAATTCATCTAAAATAAAGAGAAGCATTAAGGATTATACTTTCTCATTCATTTAAACTAACATAGATTTTAGCTCTCTTTAAACAAAGCATCAAGGATGTGAAGAGCAGTAGAGAGGATGCCACTGTGGCTTCAGTTCACTAGTCTGGTGGGGCTTACCCATGGGTTCAACTAACAATGAGGAAATAGAATGATTTTTATGTAAAGATATGCCCATGTCCAAAGGACAGTGTCATTAAATCTGCCTGGTGAGAATGGACCTAGGGAGACACAGGAGGTTTCAGAAAACAAGGATGAATTAATTGAACCCTAATCTTGGTAATACTGCATTGGTTTAATTGGAATGAGGCAATTCACAAACTGAGCACGTCTGTGGGAATTTTAAATATCCTCATCTTTAACTGTAAAGCCCTGGAATGGAATTGGGCTGTGGTGGTTTCCGAGGAACTTGCTTGAAACTATCTTACAGCGTTCATATTTCACAGTAGTGTTTGAAAGAATCTTGGTTACTTCTAGAAGGATGGTAGAGTTTTCTGCTGCGAGTGATCAGCACCCAATGTGCTGTAGCTGGAGCCTTGTTTCTTGTGACTTTTCACCGCAAGGCCTGCAAAGTACATGAATAAACATACTACCTCCTGTACTGTCATAAAGGGACAACTCCTTTCTGTTTTTACACATGTACTATATCATGTTGTTTGGATCCTTATGGTTTTTTTTTTGTTTTGTACTTTTTGAATCCATAAATATAAATATAATCAGCCACCAAGATTCAATTAGGATCCATTGGGAATACTTTTTTAGATTAAACTATTTTTTTTCTTTGAGAATTACAGGTATGAATATGGTAGTTACACAATCTCTACCCCACCTTCTCCCCCATCTCCTTTGAAATTCATTACCCCCTCTTCTTTGAAAATTGTTACATATATGTGCATAAAGCCTGCTAAGTACATTTAGTGTTTCTCATGTGTATATCTATTTAGGAGTATCCACTTGGGATTGGATAACACTTCAGGGATAACTCTGGGTAATGCCAATTTCCCTCTTTAAGAAGCCATTAATTGCTTACAGCTTTTGTTAGGAGCAAGGCCTTGTGAGATTTCCCCCATTCACATTGGTATGTGAACTGGTGGTGTCATCGTTCAGGCTGGACTTGCATAGGTGACAGTACTTTGCGATGTCTTGGGTACAGCTTCTGTCATATATACTAGACACTATTTCATAGCAGATGTCCCAGTCCTCTGGTTCCTATAGTCCTTTCCTACTTCCATGATTGATGATCCTTAGCCTTAGTGGTATGGAGTTATATTGTAGATGGGGTTATTTTTGTGGTTAGGGTTGGGTACCCTGTGATCTATACATTTTGAACAATCGTGGATTTCTGTGATAGTCTTTGTTGCAAAAAGAAGTGTCTGTGATGAGAGGTGAGAGGTACATTACCTGTGGACATAAGTGGAGATATTTAGACAGCCGGTAATTATACTAGTTTAGAAAAGTAGCAGTAGGTTTTGCTAGGGTATGTGACCTTCACCCATTGGTAACTGGCTCATAGGCGTATGGCAGCAGGAATAATTTCCCCCTGTCAAGTGGGATTTAAGTCTGATGAGATGGCTATTGGTTGCCCCCAAGGTACGAATGTCACTATTGTACTCTTGGGAATATATTTCCATGCTGGTCATTTTTGTGGTTCATAGACTTTACAGCTGGGTGGGCTGTTGATATCTTTTCTCCCTTGAGAGCTTGCGTAGCATTTTTGGGTACTAGGAGAGCTAGACCTCAGGTTGGATTCTTCCAGGTCAGTTCCAATTAAATTTCTCCAATTCTTGTGTCTGAAATAGGTTCTGTCTTCAGAAATAGGATCTTAACCTTCTGGGAGGCAACCAAAAGCAATGGCATAGGCTGCATTGTTTTTGGGAGAGTCTTCAAATTGCATGACCAAAAAAACTGAGGAGAGGTTTCCATTGGGAACAACTTTAAGAATCACTTCATGTCAAAATATATTTAAAACCCTTCAGCCTGTTTACATCTCAAGAATTGGTTAGCTTTCTAAATTAGCATCGATCTGTCAGTGTAACTGGGGGGAGTTTGAAGGTATCTTTGGCTGAGTCAGGTGCTTCTATTTAAGGTGGGGAATCAAGAGATCTCTTAAATAGATCTGTCATAGCCATGTTAGAAGATCAGCAGTCACAAATGCCAAGTGGAGCCAGACCTCTGGCTTCACAGCTGTACCCGCCAGACTCGATGTAAAACCTTCCTTTGATGTGCGATGATGATCACCAAGTGGGATGTCTGGTACAGATGGGCTTCCATGCTTCGGTGCACGGCCCTTCAGGGATGGATGCTGTGCAGTAGAGCGATGTGGGCATGTAAGTGGGTGGAAATTTTCTAATGTGTCACAATAATAACAATGCTGGATCCTATTGCTGCTCAGCTTCCTCTAGATCTTCAGCCTACGCAGCGGCCTACTTGGTTCACATTCCTCCGTGAATGCTAGACAATTAGCAACTGATAATGAAAAATGCCATGGGAACCAGGGGGAAAATAATAGCTTACTCCAAGGATATAATGAAATGAAATTAGCACAGACAGTAAAACAGACAATTTATGGTGTCCTTTTTTTTTTCTTTTTGTAATTAAAAAGAACCAGTAAATACTTAAGAGTAGAGAAATCTGAGAATTGATTAGACTCTCCCATCTGCTTTGGAAAAGGCTTTTTTTTTCCCCTCTCCACTCAGAAGTCCGTCTAGAAGAGTTGGGAGGTACTTCTGCTAAGGTACAATAGTTTGAAAAGTGCCTGTTTTATTTGAAAACCATGATAATTTTGTTGCCATTATTACCTAAGTGGCTGTCATATGGTTTGGGCCTTAGGAAGGGATGCTAACACTAGGTACTCAATTTCAGTGTTGGATTATACAGCTTTGTTCTTGGCTGAAGTAACAATAGATTTTGATGTTCTCAGCTAACAAATTCTTAGCAACTAGGTGAGCTTGTTTCTTTGTACAAATTTTCTGAACACAAGAAAATGTGGTGTACATGAAATTAGAAGTTGGAAAGTCTTTAAATTTCCCATATCTAGGTGTCTCATTCTCTGCTATACAATAGCCTTGAACATTTAAGTCTATGTATTATTTTTTGTGGGCAGGCAAAATTTAAAAAAATGAAGCATTTCATAATAATCATTAAAGTATTTCATTGCTCTAGGATGCAAGAAAATGACTATTTTTTTTTTCAAAAAAGGGATTGGATTAGTTTCAAACAGTTCTGTTAAAATTTCAGTCTCCCTGTGTGGGTAGTCTTCTGTGAGTTGAAAAATAAAGAAGTCATAAACAAATCAAAATTATGTTCACTCCAAATGTCCTCCAAATGCATTTGTTTTGGAGTGTTGAAGAAAGTTGAATATTATTCTCCTGAGATATTTTATCCATCTGAAGTAGACTTTTTTTTTTTGAATCACTCTCATTGCCAACAATCTATTTACTTATTTGAAAATTAAATTGTTCCAATTGTTCTAAAAAAATAGCCATTCCATCAAATACAGAGACTCACAGCTAGACAATGTGCAGAGAGTGAGAGACCTTGAAACACTCTGTCCTAGACGGGACATCTCCATCAATTCCTTCCCCTCAAGACTCAGGGAACCCTGCAGGAGAGAGAGAGAAAGAATGAGTGTAAGAGCCAGTGGGCATGGGAGACACCAAATGTAGAAGCATGAGTGAGACTCAGAGCTAAATATCGGGGTAAGGCTGAAATATCAGAGAGAGGAAGCACCACGGTCAATTCTTACCCAGTTGTCTTGCAACTTCCTCAGCCTTGCTCCTGGGCTCCTGGTCACTTCTGCCTGTGGCTTATGCCAGTCTCTTCTGTCTGCCTGGTTTCTATGAGCTCTTATATACCCTATCCCATCCAGGTTAGGATTCAAAGCGTGTAGCCTTGAATTTATAGAAACAGAAGTTCTATCTCTGGATTAAGGGTGTTGGTTACCACTCCTGGCTTTCCCTGTGCTGGGATTAAAGGTGATTGACTCAGCTGTTTATCCTTGTATTCAAGGATCAAGGATTTCCTGAGCTGTCTGCCTAGGATTTGACTGTGTGGTTGCTCTGATATCCCAGGATTTATTAAATATTTAACAGATATCCACAACCAAGGAAATAAGACCTTCTAGAAACAACAGAACTGATGCACATATGAACTCACAGAAGCTGAGGCAACATGAACAGTACCTACACCAGGTCTAAACCAGATGGGGTTCCACTACACAGAGAAGTAAACACAAGCCCCTGTCCCTAACCTGGAAATTATTCCCAATTGATAACAACTTGCAATTCATTTTCTTCAACAGAGTCTCACTGGAGAAACCACTCTTGGGAGGCAGTACTCCCTATGCTCAGAGGTAGATGGTCAACATAAACTCAACTTAGACTTTTGCTTATATACTATGGTTTCCAGTTTTGTGTTTTATGGGATTCCTGTATTTATGTGTTTCTTGTGTTCTTCCTTTGGCTCTCTCTCTTTTTCCTTTTTGTTTTTTTTTTTCAATTCTGTTTTTTTAACTTTATTTATATTTTTAGATGCTTGTTTGTTTTTCAATGAGAGAAATAGGAGAATGAGAGGATTTGAGTGGGTAGAGAGGTTCAGAGGATCTGGGAAAATTTGGGGGATGAGAAACCATGATCAAAATATAGTTTCTAAAAATATATATACTTTCAAAGAAATAAAAAAAAAATTCCCATCCACATCATACAATTGTATAAGCTCTGAGGTTTTCATAAGATATTGGGTGAATGTTTCCAATTTTATCACAAAATTTTTATTAAGCTTAATAATGTCAGATGGTAATGAATACAGTCGTCCCATGCTAATGATTTGGATTTCTTTGCAAAGGCTAAATTGTATAAGACCAATATATTGCTCAATTAAATTCAGCTATAAGAGCATGTTAGTAAGATTCTGACAGTCTAGTCATATTGGCTGTGGCTTAAAAAACGAGTATAATAACCTAATCCCTTGAACTTCTATTTTTCTTTTCCTTTTGTGAAAATGAACAACATCTGGGCCAGAGAGAGTTGTCACAATATCTAAGGGAACTCACACAATGGAGGAAAGTTCAACAGCCACAGCTTTTATTCATGGGGTACATTGTTGCCTTTCTGCCATTTTTAAGGTTACTTTCAGACTGATGTCCTTGAGCATTTAGGGAAAAGTGATCAAGCTTGCTTGGTGAGTCTTGACTTCTAAAAGAGTGTGTGTGTGTGTGTGTGTGTGTGTGTGTGTGTGTGTGTGTGTGTAAGCTAAATGAGAATTTGTATTTTAACATGTAAATCAGATAGGTTAGACCACTTAATTTTCAGAAGAAGATGGACACATTTCAACACATATATCACTATATTAAAGATAGCACTCCACGCATCCCCCAAATGTATTCTCAAGTGTTTTGAGAGATGATTGGTTGCTAGTGACTCCATATGTTGCTATGTTTTATTTTGGAACATGTTAAAATCTCACTTAGGTTTCATTAAACTATTCCTTCTCCCTTATTTTTTGAAAAGTCTATTTTTTACTTCCAAAGAATTTGTTTGAACACGTAGTTAAGTTATCCTTGTTAGCTATTCCTAGGATGAAGGTTTAAGTGGGGCTGCACATTTTCTCACAGTGTGTGGATGTAAGTATATGCTGTATACACGTATGAAATAATTTCACAGCTCTAAAATTATCATTTATCAATGAAGGCTATTGAGTATACATTATTTAATTGCACTCAAATTTAGAACCACAACACAATATGCTTTCAAATATGAAAGATATTGTTCCTTTACTTATTTATTTTTATTGTATAACTATTGTATAGAGAAAAGAATGGGAATTACGGTTCTTATTTGATGAGAATTCTTTTTTGAAAGTTTTTAAAAAACAATTTTTTTCTTTTAAATTTTATTTTATGTGCATTAGTGTTTTGCCAGTTTCAGATTGTCTGGAACTGGAGTTACAGTTGTGAGTTGCCAAGTGAGTGCTGGGAACTGAACCTGGGTCCTCTGGAAAAGTAGCCAGTGCTCTTAACCACTGAACCATCTCTCCAGCCCCTTGATAAGGATTCTTAAATGGTTTATTTAAACTTGTGTTCTTTCTCTCTGTGATGTATGCATATGTTTACATGTGTGTATGCAGGTATACTTATCCATGTGTGCACATGTGGAGGCCAGAAGGGTTTTTTTATTTTATTTTATTTTGTTTTTGAGCCAGGGTCTCTCACTGACCCTTGCCCAGTCTTCTTGCATCTGCCTAGGGCTGGAGTCAAAACCAGATCTTCCGGCTTGCATAGCATGTTTTTTACCTATCTCTCCAGCCATTCTCTCTCTCTCTGTCTTTATATATTTAGGTATGCATCCACATTTCAGTATTTAGTGCTCCTGAAGAGAGTGGGAAACATTGGCAGTGATCCAAGAGACCAGATCCTCTGATCAGAAAATGCTGAGACATAGAGCTCCTCCAGGTCCCCGATAAGGGTCTGAAGAGCAGTACAGAGTCAGGACCTTGTGTTCCAGTTGTCAGGTTCCCCAGGAGAATACCATACAAACCTCTTCAACATGTAAAAGCAAAGTGATTACTAGAAAAGGAACTGATTCAGAACAGTGTGTGCGTGGCATGCTCTGGGTAGCCTTTCTCCAGGTGTGACCATCAAGGACCCTGAGCTCTGTAGGTCTGAGTAGCCCCTTGACTGCTCTGTTCCCCTCGAGACCTGAGCCCAAAGCTGGTGGTGGTTGGCAGACTGAGGAACAGGCACCGCCTTTCGGGAGGGTGGGGAGTGCAGTCTTGTGCTTGTTCTTGGAACCTCATTTGATTCTTTGGGCCACAGCGAGTGTCTGGATGTGATGGGAGGGAAGGGAGTCGAAGAGGAAGGAAAAAGCATTATTCCTTGATCAAGGTGGGGAGAAAAATGGGAGTCTCTGAAGGCCAATTTCAGAGGGATTAGAATGTAGAGTCCAGGCTTCAGCCAAGGGTGGGAGTGGAGGAATGATACAGGCTCAGAAAGTGTAATACTTCTAAGACTTAAGAAAGAAAGCAGAGGTGCAGCCAAAGCACCTCAAATCCAGAAGTAGTTCTATGGGCTGCTACCTAAAGACTTACTATTTGCTTTCAGGGTTACCATGCAGTGATGGCTGGAGGGGCATAGTGAACCAGCATCAAGTGATGGTGTGACGAGTTTCCTGCCTGTTTACAATTGTGTTAGCTGTGCTCACCACTCCAGATGGCTATACCTCCTTGATTCAAGTAGATAGACACTGGATACAGTTATCAGGAAGATTGTTATACAGTACAACTTAGGTCTGTTTCAAAAGGAGCAGTACAGTATCTCAGATGAAGTCTTAATGAGGCTTCCTTTCCAGGATTTCAAGGTCCTAAAAGATGTAGAAAATTCACTGCTGTAGAAATGAAGAATTAGGTTGGATGGGGGAGGGGAGGCTGGACTAATTGATGTAATACTGTTCTTTTGACAGCTTGCAGCAGTCTGAGGTTCTTTTTTTTTTTTTTTTGACATCGCCACCCACTGAAGTTCCTGCAGGATGTCTTTGATGCTAGGGGAATTCTGCCACTTTGCTAGCGCTGCTGCAGCCCTTGGGTCCACCACTCCATTTGAACACACACGTCACTCATGTTGACTTTTATTACAGATGTTACAGATGAGGTGCTTCTGTGTTGTTAGGTCCACATTTGATTTGTAGGCTTATGTTTATTTTTCATAACTTGTTCTTGAAGAGTCAATGAGCATCCCTGTCCATTTTCTAAGTGTCTCATGATCCTCTAGACTCCAGCCAACTGTGCCCTGGCCTACTCCTTTCTGATCTTCTTGGGTCTCTTCCAATAGAAATGTTGAGAAATTTTTAGTTCAGAGCTTCTGGTGGCCACCATCTTTCATGGCCATCTCTCCTTTTTTTGTTGTTTTTAGTGAGATTTATCTTGATTCCTGGAGTGGTACCAGGAAAGTTTACACCCGAGAAACAAAGATTCTGATCTTCTGTTGTCACTGTTCAGTTATTTCTGGTTTCAACCTTACTATTTCTGTTAAGTACTGTTTTCACTTTCTTTTCTTCCAGCTCTTGTGAGTCAGATAGCTTTAGTTGACCATGGAAGGAAACTTATAAACATCCAGAGACTATGACACAAGAGACTTCTCTTTATTACTCTATGCTCTACTAGTTCCTTGGGCTCTGGCTTAAAAATCAACAGATGGAGCCTTCCGGTGGCTTGCCAGAGATACAGCTAACTTGGAGGAAGTTTTCAACATGAACTATGTGACCGAACTTCACAGCCATCTGATTCCAATTTAGTAATTACTGGAATAATTAGATGAGTTGCTTTGCAGATGGCACTTAAGTTTCATGACATATGTGTCCTTGTCATCCATAGCAGATGATATATGGAATATTTGTTCTTCACCATGATATGATATATATGATGCAAAGTGCCTTTAAGGTTTTTCTTTCTAAGCTTCTCATCTTGTGTGAACCCAAATAAAAGATGAAACCCACTTTTCTTGCATTGTCAGAGAGCTGGGCTTGCTGTGTTCAATGGTGCACGTAACTGTAGCAGTATGCTTATGGTAGGCTCTTATGACTCTTACAGTATTTAAACTCTATTTATAAATTTAAATGTTGAATAATAAAATTGTAGAATGTTCAAACATGAGGATTATCACTTATAACAAATCTTAGAAAACTAGAATGATTTTTCCTCGTATACTTCCTTCTAGTCTTTCTGAAAATGGTATTTTTAGATTTCAAAGCTTATGCTTTTAATTAAAATTCATATACTATAAATATATACTTCAAAAAATTAAGATTAAAATTTTGGGAGGAATTTCCTACATGTGAACTATATTGGCATCTTTAAGAATATAGATAGAAAAGCAATTTATTCCATTATAAGCATGTACACAGACATGGATAATAACAGTTCTGATAGTAACACAGTTCAACCAAAATAGAGATGGCATCAAACTATAATGGGCAAGGACTAATTTCTATGAAAAAGCATATTTTATCAAGGATTAATTTGATTAAAATCAAATACAAGCTAGCAATTTATTATTTCCCAACTTCACAGTTCACCTGTGGTACAACTGTCAGGTAGAAATATATACCTTTTCAACTTGGTGGCCCAAACTAAACATATCTACATACATATATACATACACACACCCCAGAAACCATTTTGTAGGAAGGAAAAGAATAATAGAAACAGCTCAAGAATATAAGTAATGAGCAAACAGGGAAAGAGAAATGTATAGCCTTCTCATACCTTTTTTTAATTGAAAACAGATTCTTTTCTCATACAATATATCCTGATTACAATTTCTTCTCCCTCTACTCCTCATTTTTCCCCATACTACCTCCTCAGATGTACTTTTTCTTTGTCTCTTGTTAGAAAAGAACAGGCTTCTAAGAGATAAGAACAAAACATAGCAAGGAATGGTATAAGCCCATGGATGGTGATTTTAGCAAAAGCATTACATGCAGGAAAGATAAATCCATAACCATAATAACTGCCTACTCCAGTAAGGGCAAAGTGTTATCCTTTCTATGGTCCAGTGTAGTCAATTCGCTTCCCTGTTGCTGGGTGCTCACTTTGGAGAATGATGCCCTCTCTGGAGCTCAGCTGTTGACAAGGCACAGCTGTAGCCAGATTGGCCTTGGTCAGTGAAAGTCTGGTGTTGTTTACTTGGTGAGTAGAAGTTCCCTGTAGAACCTTCAATTCTGCTACCCCGGCCATTTTGTTTAATACCCTGGACGCACATGGTGGAAGGAGAGAAATAATTCTCACAGTTGTCCTTTGGCTGCAACACTTGCCCCTCCCTCTTCAAATATGTGACTAATTCAGGTCTTGGGCGCACACACAAAGATGTTAATGAATTTAAATAAAAATCTCTCTTTCCTTAAACATGAATTGCAAAATTGAAAACAGAAAAACAATCTAAAAGTTTCATGTGAAACTGAGACGTTGACTATGGCTTGCACTTCTGTCTGGGGAATACTACTAGGAAAGCACACGGCATGAAAACACGCAACAGACAGATGGACATCTTTGGACTGTGTGGACCCCAAGTCTAGAGCAGGTTCCAGCTCCTGGGCTGCCCAGAAACCTCATCTCCGAGGCCTAAGACATAACCCCAGTTCTGACGTCAAGCCCAGTACTACTGCTCTAAACCAAGGCTGGGAGAAACCTTCTTTAGAAATCCCCAGGAACACAGCAGGAGGGACATCCCATGTCCGGGCCACTGGATGGATGTCTTTGGATTGCATGAACCCCATGTCCAGACTAGAGTAGGAGAACATGCAGACTCTATGTCCAGAGCAGAATAAGAGATCATTCAGACCCCATGTCCAGAGCAGACAGGAGACATACAACCCCTGTAGCCACAACTGACTAAGATCTGATTAAGACCTGACTAAGAGTGAACCAAGGAAGCAATGGGCAGATGCCAGTGCAAGAATGCACATAACAATATAAAGAACAACAAGGCACCACCAGAAGCTGATGGTTATACAACGCCAAGACTTGAACAGAGCAATGAAGAGGAAACAGACAGAAACAACATTAAAAACACCTGTATGAATATTATAGAAGCCTTAAAAGAGAATATAAAAAATTCCCTTAAAGAAAGAAGAAAATACAAATCCTTGAAAGAAAACCAAGAAAAGGAAAACCATCAAATGAAAGAAACATTCCAGGAACTAAAAATTGAAATAGAAGCAATAAAGGAGGCACAAAACGAGGCAAAAGTTTCCACTTCAGAAAATCTGAAGAAATGAACTGGAACTACAGATACAAGCATAACCAACAGAATCAAAGAGAAAGAAGAGAGAATCTTTGGAGTGGAAGATACAATAGTGAAAATAGATACATCAGTCAAAGAAAACACTAAAACCAAAAAAGCCATAACATAAAATGTTCAGGAAATTTGGGACACTATGAAGAGATCAAACCTGAGAATAATAGGAATAATAGAAGATGAAGAAAAAGAAGAAGAAGAAGAAGAAGAAGAAGAAGAAGAAGAAGAAGAAGAAGAAGACAACCACCAGCTCAAAGGCACAGATAATGTATTCAATAAAATTATAGAAGAAAACTTTCCCAACATAAAGAAGGAAATGCCTATAAAAATATAAGAAGCTTACAGAACACCAAATGGATGTGACCCCCCAAAAAGTCTGCTCATCAAATAATAATCAAGCCAGAAAACATACAGAACAAAAAAAAAATTTAAGAGCTGCAAAGAAAAAGGGCCAACATACCTAGAAAGGCAGATTCATCAGAATAACACCTGACTATTCAATGGAAACAATGAAGGCAAGAGGGTCCTGATCAGAAGTTATACAGACATTAAAAGAGCATGGCTGCCAACCCAGACTATTATAGCCAGCAAAACTATCAATCACCATAGATGGAGTAAGCAAGATATTTCATGACAAAATCAGATTTATACAATACCTATCCCAAATCTGGCCCTACAGAAAGCACTAGAGAGAAAAATACAACCTAAGGAACTCAGATACACTCATTAAACCATAAACAATCAAAAATCCCACAGAAGAAAAGCCTAAAGAAAGGAAATACACACAAGCTATCACCAAAAGTAACAGGAAATAACAATCAGTGGGCATTAATATCCCTTAATATCAGTGGACTCAATTCATCTATAAAAGGACATATGCTAACAAGATGGATACAAAAAGAGGAGGCAACTTTCTGCTGCATACAAGAAACACACCTCAACTTCAAAGACAGACAAAGGCTCAGAGTAAAGAGTTGGAAAAAGATTTTCTAATCAAATGGCCCCAAGAAACAAGCTGGTGTTGCCATCCTAATATCTAACAAATAGACCTCAAACTAAAATCAATTAAAAGAGACCAGGACAGATATTACTTATTCATCTCAGGAAAAATTGATCAAAATGAGATTTCAATCCTGAATATGTATACCTCTAATATAAGGGTACGTATCTATGTAAAAGAAACACTACTAAAGCTTAAACCCCACATCAAATATTACACTCTAATAGTGAGAGACTTCAATACCCCACTTTCACCCTTGGATAGGTCAACCAGACAGAGACTTAACAAAGAAATAAGGGGCCTAACAGATGTTATGATGCATATGGACTTAAAAGATATTTATAGAAGCCCTACCCAAACACAAAAAATATACATATTTCTCAGCACCCCATGGAGCTTTCTTTAAAATTGACCACATACTAGGTCATAAAGCAAATCTCAGTAGATACAAAAAATGGAAATAACCCCTTGTATCATATCAGACTACTATGATCTAAAGTTAGAATTAAACAACAAAATTCACAGAAAGCTTACAAACTCATGAAAACTGAACATCTCTATATTGAACCATTACTGGGTCAGGGAAGAAGTTAAGAAAGAAATAAAATACTTACTAGAATTTAATGAAAATGATTACACAACATACCTAAAATTATGGGACACAATGAAATAGTGTTAAGAGGAAAATTCATACCACTAGAAGCCTATATAAAAAACCAAGAAAAATTTCACACAAGAGACCTAACAATTCAGCTGAAGACTTTAGAACAATTAGAAGCAAACTCACCTAGAAGGAGTGAAGAGCAGGAAATAATCAAACTTAGGGCTGAAATCAGTACAATAGAAACAAAAAGAGAAATACACAGAATCAATGAATCAAAAAGTTGTTTTTTTGAGAAATTCAACAAGATAGACAAACCCTTATCCAAACTAATCAAAAGGCAGAGAAAGAAAGAATATCTAAATTAACAAAATCAGAAATGAAAAGGAAGACCTTACAACAGATACCCAGGAAATCCAGAGAATTATTGAGTCATATTTTGAAAATCTACACTCTACTAAAATGGAAAACCTAAAGAAATGGACAGCTTTCTGGACAAGCACCAATTACCAAAATTAAATCAAGAGCAGATTAAAGACCTAAATAGACCTATAACCCCAAAGGAAATTGAAGCTGTTATTAAAAGTCTCCAAAATAAATAAAAGCCCAGGACCAGATGGTTTCACTGTAGAATTCTACCAGACATTCAAAGAACTAATACCAATACTCAACCAACTGTTCCATATAGTAGAAACTGAAGGAATGCTGCCAAACTCTTTTTTGGAGACCACAATCACCCTGATACTCAAGCTACTCAAAGATGCAACAAAGAAAGAGAATTACAGACCAATCTCCCCCATGAACATTGATGCACAAATACTCAAACAAAATTCTGCCAAACTGAATACTACAACATATAAAAAGAATTCATCCACCACAATCAAGTAGGCTTCATCCCAGAAATGCGAGGATGGTTCAACATACAAAAAACTGTAAAGGTCATTCATCATATAAACAAAATGAAGGAAAAAAACCCCACTTGATCATCTCCTTAGATGCTGAAAAAGCCTTTGACAAAGTGCAACACTTCTTTATGATAAAAGTCCTGGAGAGATCAGGAATGCAGGGAAAATACCTTAATATAATAAAGATGATTTTCAAGAAGCCAACAGCCAACATCAAACTAAATGGAGAGAAACTCAAAGCAATCCCACTAAAATCAGGAACTAGACAAGGGTGTCCTCTTTCCTTTTATCTATTCAATATAGTTCTTGAAGTTTTAGCTAAAGCAATAAGAGAACAAAAGGAGATTAAGGGGATACAAATTGGAAAAGAAGAAGTGAATCTATCTGTATTTGCAGATGATATGATTGTGTACATAAGTGGCCCACAAAATTCTACCAGGGGACTTCTATAGCTGATAAGCACCTTCAGCAATGTAGCAGCTTACAAGATTAATTTTAAAAAGTTGGGACTGGAGAGATGGCTCAGTGGTTAAGAACACTGACTGTTCTTCCAGATGACCAGGGTTCGATTCCTAGTACCCACATGGTAGCTCACAACTGTCTTTAGTTCCAGTTCCCAGTTTCAGGCAAACACCAAGGCAAATAAATATAAATAAATAAAGCTTTAAAAAAAAAAGTCAGTAGCCCTCCTATATACTAAAGATAAAAGGGCTGAAAAAAAAAATAAGGGAAACATCACCCTTTATTATTGCTGCAAATAGCATTAAATACCTTGGAGTAACTTTAACTAAAGAAGTAACAGATCTGTTTGACAAAAACTTTAAATCACTAAAGAAAGAAATTGAAGAGGATATCAGAAAATGGAAAGATCTCCCATGTTCCTGGATAGGTAGAATCAACATAGTGAAAATGGCAATCTTAACAAGAGCAATCTACAGATTCAATCCAATTCCCATTAAAATCCCAACACAATTTTGTACAGACCTTGAAAGAACAATACTCAATTTTATTTGGAATAATAGGAAAGCCAGAATTGTCAAAACAATTTTGCTCAGCAAAAGATCCTCAGGAGGAATCACCATCCCCAACTTCAAGTTATACTATAGAGCTACAGTAATAAAAACAGCCTTGTACTGGTATAAAAACAGACTTGTGGATCAATGGTGTTGAAGACCCCAACATTAACTCACACACCTATGTATGCCTGATCTTTGACAAAGAGGCTCAAAATATTCAAATGAAAAAAGATAATATCTTTAACAAATGGTGTTGGCATAGCTCGTTGGTAGTGTGTGAAAAATATAAATAGATCCGAGCCTGTCACCCTGCACAAAACTCAAATCCAAGTGTGTCAAAGACCTCAACATAAACCCAGCCACACTGAACTTGATAGAAAAGAAAGTGGAAAATACCCTTCAACATATTGGCACAGGTGGCCACTTCCTAACTATAACACCAGTAGCACAGACATCAAGAATAATAATCAACAAGTGGGACCTCCTGAAACTGAGAAGCTTCTGTAAAGTCAAGGACACAGTCAATAAGAGAAAACAACAGCCTACAGAATGGGAAAAGATTTTCACCAACCCTACAAATGACAGAGGACTGATCTCTAAAATATTTAGAAAACTCAAGAAACTAGAGCCCCAAACCCTGAATAACCCAATCAAAAAATGGTGTTCAGAACTAAAAAGGGAATGTACTCGCTCATTAGTGGACTTTAAAGAAAAATAAAGAACCAAGCTGTAAACCGTAACCTTAACAACTTGGGATCTGAAGGAGGGAGGCTTAAGACTGACCGGGAGGGGTCAGGAGGGGAAAGGAAGTTCGAATACATAGATACATGGATAAAAAATGAGACTTTATTCCATAAAAATAAAAGAACAACAACAAAACCAAAAACTCATAAAACAAAACAAACAAACAAAAAAATACGCACCATACCGAAGATCCGCGCGGTCGATGGTCCAAGGATAATGTTGGCAGGCCGTGTTCCGTGACACAGCTGCGCCACCACACGGACAAACCTGTTGACCAGTAGTGGGCGGTGCATAAACCAGGGGTGGCCCTGGGAGGGGACTTCTGTCCCTTCCGTGTCCGAGGCACCAAGACCCGGATAGAGCGTTGCTTGCGCTAGTGCGATACTGTTGCGGTACTTGGAAATTCACAGGGGTTTGTATATCACAGCACCTGGCTGCTAGCACTAGACGTAGCCCTAGATGCGGAGGTCAGACCAGAGATGTTTGTATTACCGGGTATAACACCAAAGGTGTCACTAATTAAGATACCTGGTAGATTGCCTTTGGAGATGGGGTGTGTTCATTGCAGCAAGGCATTTTTAGTGTGAACAAGAAAGGCGTATCTTTAAGGGAGCATAGTTTAAAGTACAGGAGCCAGTGGGTGCCTTTGGAGGTCAGCAAAGGGTTACTTCTGAATCCGAAGCTACGGATGATTGTGAGCCACTATGTGGGTGTTGGGAATTGAACTCAGCTCTTCTGCAAGGCAGAGAAGTGTTCTCTTTTTAATTTTTTTTATTTATTAAATGAAGTATTTTAAATCCATGTATCTCCTTGCTTCTCCTGGCTTCCCTCCTCCCAATCTGTCCCAGTCAGTTTTCAGACTCCCCCTTCCCCAACTCCCCATTCACTCCCCACAAAGGACAGGAAGTCCCAGGGTGTCTCAGCTCAGCTCAGCATGTTACATCCACTCCAGGCAAGTCCAGTATCCTTATCCTAATATAAGACTATAAATTAGGTTGAAGCAAGGACGTGGTGGGTCCTCCGGAGCGAAATTCTGGATTTCCCTGGGTCTTCCGGTAGGAGCTGTCATCAACTGTGCTGACAATACAGGAGCCAAAAACTTGTATATCATCTCTGTGAAGGGAATCAAGGGGCGACTGAACAGACTTCCTGCTGCTGGTGTAGGCGACATGGTGATGGCCACAGTTAAGAAAGGAAAGCCAGAACTAAGAAAAAAGGTCCACCCAACGGTGGTGATTCGACAACGGAAGTCATATTGAAGAAAAGATGGGGTGTTTCTTTATTTTGAAGACAATGCAGGGGTCATAGTAAACAATAAAAACAATAAAGGCGAGATGAAAGGTTCTGCTATCACAGGCCCAGTTGCAAAACAATGTGCAGACTTGTGGCCCAGGATTGTGTCCAATGCAGGCAGCATTGCATGATTCTCCAAAGTATTTGTAAAATATACACTAAAAAGTCTTTGCTCCAAAAAAAAAAAAAAAAAAAAAAAAGACTATAAATTAGGTGTTCCTCTGGAAGGAATGGTCTCCGAGGTGCCAGCCCCCACATTTATGGTTTTCCATAAGTTAAACCATTTTTAACATTTCAAGTAGGCATTTCTGGGATGAAGCCTACTTGATCATGGTGGATGATATTTTTTACATGTTGTTGTATACGGTTTGCCAAAATTTTGTTGAGAATTTTTGCATCAATATTCATGAGGGAAATTGGTCTGTAATTCTCCTTCTTTGTTGTGTCTTTGAGTGGCTTGGGTATTAGGGTGATTGTAGCCTCATAAAAGGAATTTGGCAATATTCCTTTAGTTTCTACTGTGCGACATAGTTTGAGTAGTGGTATTAAAATGCTGAAAAGTTAACAATAACTATGAAGAGGATAAGAATCATAAGCATGGCTTATCAAGGGTGGAAATGCAAATAAGATTGCTACACATATATTTACTTTGTGTTCAGCTTTCCCTCTGAATTTTTTTTCCCATCCCTGTATATCCTTATTCAAGGTCCCTTTCTCCTCCCACCACATCTGGTCATTTTTCTTCTCTGCAACTCCCCAACCCCTCCCTGGGCAGGGAGCAGACAGTCCTATGGTCCACGTGGGAGGCTTTTAATGACAGCTTCTATTTCCTTTGGGGTTATAGGTCTGTTTAGGTATTTGACCTGATCTTGATTTAATTTTGGTAAATAGTACCTGTCCAAAAAGCTGTCCATTTCTTCTAGGTTTTCCATTTTTGTGGAGTATAGATTTTCAAAGTATGACCTGATAATTCTCTGAATTTCCTGGGAGTCTGTTGTTATATCTCCCTTTACCTTTCTGATTTTGTTGATTTGGATACTTTCCAATTTTTGATTAGTTTGAATAAGGGCTTATCTATCTTTTTGACTTTCTCAAAGAACCAACTCTTTGATTCATTGATTCATTGTATTGTTCTTTTTGTTTCAATTTTATTGATTTCAGCTCTAAGTTTGATTGTTTCCTGCCGTCTACTCCATCTAGATGAGTTTGCTTCTAATTGTTCTAAGGTTTTCAGCTGTGCTGTTAGTTCTTTAATATGGCATTTCTCTAGGTTTTTCATATAGGCATCTAGTGCTATGAATTTTCCTCTTAAGACTGCTTTCATTGTGTCCCATAAGTTTGGGTATGTTGTAGATTCATTTTTGTTGAATTCTAGGAAGACTTTGATTTCTTTCTTAATTTCTTTCTTGACCCAGAGGTGGTTCAGCTGAGTGATATTTAGCTTCCATAAGTTGGTAGGCTTTCTGTCATTTTTGATGTTGTTGAACTCTAACTTTAGGCCCTGGTGGTCTGATATGATACAAAGGATTATTTCCATTTTTTTGTATCTGTTGACATTTGCTTCATGACCAATTATGTGTTCAATTTTAGAGAAAGTTCCATGAGGAGCTCAGAAATATGTATATTTCTTTGCATTTGGGTAGAAGCTTCTATAAATATGTATTAAATCCATTTGCATCATAACCTCTGTTAGACACCTTATTTCTCTGTTGAGTCTCTGTCTGGTTGACCTATCCAGGGGTGAAAGTGGGGTATTGAAGTCTCCCACTATTAGGGTGTGAGAGTTGATTTGGGATTTGAGCTTTAGTAGTGTTTCTTTTACATAGATAGGTGCTCTTATATTAGGGGCATAAATATTCAGAGTTAAAATCTCATCTTGATTAATTTTTTCTGAGATGAATAGGTAAGGCACATTGTTGTAGAAGGTTTCCCGGGCCCCTTTGGACCCGGAGGTTAGGACCTGGCCCGTGGTGGCTGTTGTCCCCCAAAGAAATGAATCAGATACTTATATTAACTTCATACTGTTTGGCTCATGTCTCAAACACATTACTAGCTTGCTCTTTCATCTTAAATCAACCCATTTCCATTAATCTGTCTGCCATGTGACCCGACCCATGGCTCACTTGGATTTGTTACATGTTTCCTCCTCGGGGGTCAGATGGAGACTGGCTAACTCCACCCTCTTTCTACCTGTCTCTCCTTTGATTCTCCACCCACTTCTATGGTGCTGCACTTAGGCCAAACAGTTCCTTTATTTATAGCATACAGAGAACATTCCACCACAGTACATCCTGGTCTCTTTTAATTGATTTTAGTTTGAAATCTACTTTGTTAGATATTAGGATGGCAACACCAGCTTGTTTCTTAGGGCCATTTGATTGGAAAATCTATTTGGTGTTCTATAAGCTTTTTGTATCTTTATAGACATTTCCTTTTTTAGGTTAGAAAAGTTTTCTTGTATGATTTTATTGAACACATTATGTGTGCCTTTGAGCTGGTATTCTCCTTCTTCTATTTCTATTATTCTCAGGTTAGGTCTTTTTATGGTGTCCCAAATTTCCTGATTATTTTGTGTTCTGGCTTTTTTGGTTTTAATGTTTTCTTTGACTGATGAATCTATTTTCGCTATTGAATCTTCCACTCCAGAATTTTTCTCTTCCATCTCTTGGGTTCTGTTGGTTATGCTTGTATCTGTATTTCCAGCTCTTTTTTCAGATTTTCTATTTCTACCTTTGCCTCATTTTGTGCCTTTTTTATTGCTTCTAATTCACTTTTTAGTTTCTGATATGTTTCTTTCATTTTTTGGTTTTCCTTTTCTTGGTTTTCTTTCAATGTTTTGTTCATCTCTTCCAGATTTTGTTTGTATTTTCTTCTATTTCTTTAAGGTAATTTTTTATATCCTCTTTGAAGGCTTCAATAATCTTCATAAAGGTGTTTTTGCTGAGGTTTCCTTCTGTCTTTTTTTCATTGCTGTGTTCAGGTCTTGCAGTTGTAGAACCACCAGTTTCTTCTGGTGTTGCCTTGATGTTTTTAATATTGTTATACGTATTCTTGCACTGGTGTCTGCCCATGTCTTTGGTGATTCATACTTGGTCAGCTCCTAGTCAGTTGTGGTTAGAGGGCTTTTGAGTCTTCTGTCTGTTCTGAGCAAGGGGTCTGTTCGATCTCTGACTCTGCTCTGGACAAGGGTGGGGTAGGGGGTGTGGGGGGGCATGGTGGTTGGAATTTCAAAGTCCTAAGTCCTTGCCTGATGAAGCCGTTCACCTTGGAGACCTGGCCCAGCAAGGCTAGCTAGGGGTCCCTACAGGAGGCCCCTCACAGCTAAAGCCTAAGGCCTGTCTGCTGGCAGAGCCTGAGATCAGACCCTTGGGTATGACCCTGATCCTGGAGAGGAATTCTCTGCATGGGTGGCCCAGGATATGGACTCAGGTCACACCTGACTCCACTCTGGACAGGGGGTTGAGGGGTGGGAGGTGTCAGAGTTTCAAAGTCCTAAGTCCTTGTCTGATGATGCAGATTGCCCTGGAGACTGGGCCAGGCAGGCAAGCTAGGGTTCCCTAGAAGAGGACCCTTACAGCTAAAGCCTAGGGCTTTTCTGCTGGCAGAGCCTGAGATCAGACCCTTGGGTGTGACCCCTATCCCAGAGAGCACACCCAGTCTCTTTTCAACCCCACATTGGCTTCCTCTATTAAGATCTCCATCTCTCTTTTTTTTTTCTCCCTCTTTGTTGCTCCTCTCCCTCAATTATCTCCTTGTGATTTGTTCCCACCTCTTCTTGGTTGCAACCCCTTATGCTGCCAATTAGCTAATGAGACCATCTCTATTTTCTCTTCCTTGGTAAATCCCTGAATGTCTCTCTTAAGTTCCTTCTGATCCCAAGCTGTTTAGGGATTGTGTTTGCTGCTTGGATATTCTTTGCTTTTTGTCTAAAGTCCACGTATGAGTGAGTATATCCTGTGCCTATCTTTCTGGGTTTGTGATACCTCACTCAGTAGGATATTCTTCAAATCCATCTATCTGCTTGCAAATTTTAGAATGTCATTTTTTTAACTGCTAAGTAGTACTCCATTATGTAGATGTACCACAGTTTGTTAATTCATTCTAGGTTGTTTCCAGGTTCTTGGTATTAGGAATAATGTTGTAGTAAGTTTTCCCCAACCCGTGTTGGGTCTGGAGGTTTGTTCCTGGCGCATGTGTGGCACCGGCGGTTTGGAACCTGGTCTGCGCGCCGGCGGCTTTTGTCCCCCAAAAGAAATGAAATCACACGCTTATATACTTTAACACTGTTTGGCCCATATCTTAAGCACATTATTAGCTAGCTCTTTCATCTTAATTCAACCCATTTCCATTAATCTTCCCACCACGTGGCCACTGCCCATGGCTCACCTGTTTCTCCTACATGCTGCTTCTTCAGGGACGGATGGCGGCTGGCAAACTCCACCCTTCTTCCTACCTGGCTGCCTCTGATTCTCCACCCACTTCTATGGACCTCTACACAGGCCAAAACAGTTCTTTATTCACAGTACACAGAGAACATTCCTACCACAGAATAATGCTCTTATGAACATAGTTGAACTAATGCCTTTGGGCTGTAAGTGTGTGTCTTTTGGTTATATGCTCAATAGTGATATTACTGGATCCTTGGGGAAATTAATTCCCAGTTTTCTGAGAAACTGCCATACGGCATTCCTGAGTGACTGTTCAAGTTTGCACTCCCACCAACAATGGAGGAGTGTTCTCCTGGCTCCGCATCCTCTCCAGCATAAGCTGTCATCTGTGTTTTTGACCTTAGCCATTCTGACATAAGGTGGTATCTCAAAGTTGTTTTGATTTGCATTTCTCTGAAGGCTAAAGATGTTGAACAATTTTCAGCCATTTGTAATTCTTCTGTTGAGAATTCCCTTTTTTGCTCTAGTCTTTGATCCATTTGGATTTGAGTTTTTTGCAAGGTGATAGGTTTGGATCAATTTGCATTCTTTTGTATACTACCATCCAGTTATGCTAACACCATTTGTTGAAGATACTATCTTTTTTCCATCGAATATTTTGGGCTTCTTTGTCAAAGACCAGGTGTTTATAGGTTTTTGGGTTAATGTCAGGATCTTCAATTTGATTCCATTGATCCACAAGTCTGTTTTTATGTCAGTACCAGGCTGTTTTTATTACTGTAGCGCTATAGTATAGCTTGAAATCAGGAATCTTTCCATTTTCTGATAGCTTCTTTTATTTATTTGTTCACATTCACTTATAGTTAAGAAAATGGAAGCTCAAAACTTACTAGTTTTTCTCAAGGCCACATACATAATAATAAGTACAGCATAATTTCAGGTATGATGCTGGGATTGCTGCTAATGTGTGTAGGCATGTATGTCTAATGTGTGCATGTAAATGTGTGTGCTGAAAGGGCGGCAGATCAACTTAGTGTCCTGCACTATTTTTTCTCCTTGAGACACAGTCTTTCCCTCAGAATCAAGAATGGTTCTCTTGTTTTCATCCCACAGATTGCTGGCCTTATAAAAGTTTGTATGTCTACAGTAGGTCCTCATGATTTATCAGCAGGCACTTTTATCCCAGAGGATTCATTGAGTGCTTCTGGCCTCAAGTTATGCATCAATTTTTATTTATTTATTTATTTTTTTCTAGACAGAGCTTCTCTGTGTAGTCCTGAATGTCCCAGAACTTGATTTGTAGATCAGGCTGGCCTTGAATCCACAGAGATCCACCTGATTCTGTCTCCTGAGTGCTGAGATCAAAGAGTAGGTTTTAATACCAGTGAAAGATGTCTCAGCAACTGGATAGATGAACCTTCCAAAGAGAATGAGGATAAATAGATGAAAGGCAAAAGTTTCCTTCTTCTGTGTCCTTTTATGTGGGCTACCACTAGAAGATGAGGCCCTGGTTTAGGGTGGTTCTTCCCATTTCTTATGTATGCTTTCAGCAGTTGTATTTTATAGTAGCATGGGTTTATAGCTCTAGAAAACCATTTGTAGCTCAACCTATTTGAAGAATCTCTCTTCATGTCTATGCTGACTGCTTGGGATCCCAGTATTGTTCTGATCCTTTCTTAGTTTGAGCTTTTTAGCACAAACAAAACAAAACAAAACAAAAAACAAAACAAAACAAAAAAAGAAAACCAAAACCATGATCTGGTTTGACATACTTCAGTTAACAAGAACTGTTAGCCGGAAGCAGAACTACAAAGGTCCAGAAACAAGGTTAGTACATTTTGAGACTTTCTCAGAACTATATAGACTTTGATGGACAAGGCCTTTGTTTTAGTTTTGGCAGGTAGTGCTGCCTGCCTTTTCAGTTTTATAGCCTGAATGGCACTTCCATCATGGAGTTAGTTGTGCTAAGGTCTGTGGCCCTGTTATGAACAGTGGTACTCCATGTTGAAGAAACCCCACATGCAAAGACATGAGGTCTGTCATGTGATAAATCTGCCTAGAGATATGAACCTGGCCATAACCTCTTACTTTCCATTTAGCACAGTTTGGGAATGTTATCAAGTAATGAGGTACATAGTGTTTGTCATTATAATAAGTACAGGATCTATTCAGTTGTGGGGACCAAAAGTTGGGTCATTGTAATAGTGGTGACACTTTTGTTTTTATTCTCTTGTGTTTTCTTGTCAGTCACTCCTGAAGCCATTGGCTTCCTGTCTGCTATAGGGGTCTTTGTTGTTCTTCTGGCTGTCCTGGTACTCTTTATCAACAAGAAGCTGTGCTTTGAAACCATAAGAGGCCAACAACACCTGGAACAAAGAGAGAAGAGAAAGCAGTCTTTGAGAGATAAGACTGGGGACCACACAGGACCAGGTAAGCACCACATTTTCTGTTCTCCTGAGCCTGGAAACCTGCTGATATTTGAAGAGCTAGTAAAAAGTGGCACTCTTTCCAAGGTGGCCCCATAAGAATTCACACCGGAACTGGCCAGTAATAGCTGTGGTGGGCATGATATATGGTACCACCAAATGATGCTTAGTTCTTCCCACTGTCCTTACAGCTGATGGGGAAAGAATTTTCCCCACTCTCTAGCCTCTTGCTTTGTAGATCCTTAGTTTAAAGAAACTCTCCTTCCATCCCAGTCATCCCGAAGGAGAAAAAGTCAATGTTGATTGACAAGAATCTGGACGTGTTTAACCTACACGATGGAGCAATACTGACTTGTTGCTGCTTTTGCTGTTTTTGCGATATTCAATGTTCGAGGGCTGTTTCCACCTTAGAGCACGGTAGTTCCATTTCCAGAGAGAAAATGTCAGTTTTCATATCTAACTCTATTTGATGAGGGGGAAGTCATATGAAGAAATGACTTCTTGTTCTTGAAGGAACACTCTTTCAGTTGCTTAAGTATAGAATTTGGTGATGGAGGACACTATCACAGGGTCCAGGGAGATTAGACATGGAAAGGCAGGTCTCTTCCCATTTCTTATGTATGCTTTCAGCAGTTATATTTTATAGTAGCATGGGTTTAGAAGCCAGATTCTTACTCTCCTCTCACAGGTACCCCAGGTTATCTGTTCCAAGGAGCAACTTTATATGCTCTTTGGGGTAGGCCTAAGAATACCCTCTCATTCCAAGAGAGCTATGACCCAAACAGAACATTTGACTCATTGATAGGGAAGTTTTTGTAGCCACAGATTGTTCAGCTTTATTGATAGTAGGAACATACCTTAGAAATTTAAGCTGGGCAATTATCTATTGTTTCATGACAGAGCACTAAAAACAACATACATATTTATCTAAACTTATTATAATTTTGGGAACAGGAGTGGCTTAGTTGGGTGTTCCACATCAGGGTCTCTTGTGAGGGTATAGGTAAATGAGTGGACAAATACATTTTCAGAGTGGCCTTTGGCTTAGTTCCAGTTTTGTGGATACCTCCAGGTCTCCTTGAATTTTCACAACATAGCAACAGGTTTCTGAGCTCAAGACTCACAAAGAGTGAGGACACAGTTCCCTTGTACAACTTCATCTACAAAGTCATACACTGTCAATTCTATGCCCTTCTGGTTTTCACTGACTATGGTCTAGAGGACTGGGAATCCTTCACTTTTGGAGGGTGTAAGCATGCTTTAAAGTCACTGTGGAGTCAGTCATGTGGAAGGGTGCTGCAGATGGCAGGTGATTGTTGCTACTGTCTTACTCAATTATAGAAAACAAAATGGAATATTTTATGGAGTTTGTCATATAAAATCAGGGTCTTGCAAATACTTTAGCCACCACTGTCCTAGCTGGGTCTGGGCTAAGGGAGAAGAACAGCTGAGAAGGAGCTGGACTTCAGGATGATTCTTCTCCTCTGGACTTGACTACCACTCTGATGTGACCTTGGGTAACTAGGGAACCATTCTGACCTTTGGTCTCTTTTATCTGCATTTTGCTATCATTGGATCCCAGCAGGGTTGTCTTAGAATAAATGGTTTATTTTGGAAAGGTGCTTGTGTGGCATCTACTATGAAGGTCTGTGTGGAACTTCAACCATAGCTTTTGAGCAGACAAGCAAGCTTTCTGATGCCCGCCATATGATAATATAGTGCATTCTTTATTTAAGCTGGTAGGATGAGGCTGATGAGGTCTCCTTTGCAAATAACAATGACTAAGACCAAGGTTGGAGCTGTTTAAAATACCCACTTTTGTCTTGTTTCACTTTTTTTTTAGTGTTTTAGGGACAATTCTAAAAAATTGTCTTGCAAAAAGGTTGAGATTTCATTTATTTATTTATTTATTTAAATGATTTACTGGTTAAAATTTATTTTTTTATAACAACTTATATTACCTTTAAATTTTTCTTAGTATTGTATTTTATGTTTTAATTACTAAATCTTTTTTTCTCTTTCTTTTTTTTATTGTGAATAAAGTCACATTTTGTATCCACATATATCCTTATTTAAGGTCCCTTCCCCCTCCCACCCCCTCAGGTCCCTCTCTCTTCTCCACATCTCCCCATCTCCTCCCCAGCAAGGGCAGGAGGTCCCAAGGTCCCAGTATTGCTCAGTTCAGCATCCACTCCTGGCAGATCCAGTTTCCTCACCCCAACATCAAGACTGAGTCAGGTGTTCCTCTAGAGGGAGTAGGATCCAAGCTCAGTCCAAAGAGTTTCTGATCCCAAGCTGTTCAGTGGTTGTGGTTTACAGCTTAGGCATAATTTACTTTTTTCTTTTTTGTTTAGAGTCCGCTAATGAGTGAGTACATCCCCAGCTTATCTTTCTGGGTTTGAGATACCTCGTTCAGGAGGATATTCTCCAAATCCATCTATTTGCATGCAAATTTTAGGATATCATTTTTTTTTTTTTTTTTTTTTATTGCTGAGTAGTACTCCATTGTGTAGATGTACCACAGTTTGTTAATCCATTCTTCAGTTGAGGGGCATCTAGGTTGTTTCCAGGTTCTTGCTATTACAAATAATGCTGCTATGAACATAGCTGAGCTAATGCTTTTGGAGTGCGACTGTGCATCTTTAGGGTATACACCCAGAAGTGATATTGCTGGGTTGTTGGGGAGATTGATTCTCAGTTTTCTGAGAAACCTCCATACTGCATTCCAGAGTGGGTGAACAAGCTTACACTCCCACCAACAATGGAGAAGTATTCCCCTTGCTCCACACCCTCTCCAGCATAGGCAGGCTGTCATCTGTGTCTTTTATCTTAGCCAATCTGACAGGAGTCAGGTGGTATCTCAAAGTTGTTTTGATTTGCATTTCTCTGATGGCTAAAGATGTTGAGCACTTTTTCAAGTGCCTTTCAGCCATTTGTAATTCTTCTACTGAGAATTCCTTTTTTAGTTCTGAACCCCTTTTTTTGATTGGGTTATTCAAGGTTTTGGGCTCTAGTTTCTTGAGTTCTTTATATATTTTAGAGATCAGTCCTCTATCACTTGTAGGGTTGGTGAAAATCTTTTTCCATACTGTAGGCTGTCGCTTTGTCCTATTGATAGTGTCCTTGGCTTTACAGAAGCTTCTCAGTTTCAGGAGGTCTCACTTATTGATTGTTGTTCTTAGTGTCTGTGCCATTGGTGTTATATTTAGGAAGTGGCTGCCTGTGCCAATTTGTTGGATGGTATTTTCCATTTTCTTTTCTATCAAGTTCAGAGTAGCTAGGTTTATGTTGAGGGTTTATCTGGGTTTATCTTTGATCCACTTGGATTTGAGTTTTGTGTAGGGTGACAGGCTTGGATCTATTTGCATTTTTCTACACACTACCAACCAGCTATGCTAACACCATTTGTTAAAGATACTATCTTTTTTCCATTGAATATTTTGGGCAACTTTGTCAAAGATCAGGTGTTCATAGGTTTTTGGGTTAATGCCTGGATTGTCAATTTGATTCCATTGATCCACAAGTCTGTTTTTATGCCAGTACCAGGCTGTTTTTATTACTGTAGCTCTATAGTATAACTTGAAGTTGGGAATGGTGATGCCTCCTAAGTTTCTTTTGTTGAGCAAAATTGTTTTGGCAATTCTGGCTTTCCTGTTATTCTAAATGAAGTCAAGTATTGTTCTTTCAAGGTCCATAAAATATTGTGTTGGGATTTTGATGGGCAGTGCATTGAATCTGTAGATTGCTTTTGGTAGAATTGCCATTTTTACTATGTTGATCCTACCTATCCAGGAACATGGGAGATCTTTCCATTTTCTGATATCCTCCTCAATTTCTTCCTTCAGTGATTTAAAATTTTTGTCAAATACATCTGTTACTTCTTTGGTTATAGTTACTCCAAGGTATTTAATACTATTTGCAGCAATAATAAAAGGTGATTTTTGTTAGTTTCGCGCGTGAAAGCAGATACATACTATCAAGGCCACACAGGAGAGTTTATTTAAGAGAAAGTTCCCAGGGGGGTGCAGAAGAGCAGGACAAAAGTCAGGGGACAGAGAGAGGGCCAAACCCGTATGTGGTTTCTTTTAAGAGAAGGGGCTTGTATGGATATGCAACCAGGGAGGTGCTTCTGTATGCAGTGCTACAGGGTTTACAGGGTTTATGCAGCCACACCCAGGGGCTTGCCTCTGTACAAGGTGTATCCCATCTGAGGTGAGTTGGCTCAGCTATGTGGAATGCCAGGAATCCTTACAATGTTTTCCTTATTTCTTTTTTAGCCCTTTTATCTTTAGTGTATAGAAGGGCTACTGGTTTCTTTGTGTTAATCTTGTATCCTGCTACATTGCTGAAGGTGTTTATCAGCTGTATAAGTTCCCTGGTAGAATTTTGTGGGTCACTTATGTCTACAATCTTATCATCTGCATATACAGATAGTTTCACTTCTTTCCAATTTGTATCCCTTTAATCTCCTTTTGTTCTTTTATTGCTTTAGCTAAAACTTCGAGAACTATATTGAATAGATAAGAGGAGAGAGGACATCCTTGTCTAGCTCCTGATTTTAGTGGGATTGCTTTGAATTTTTCTCCATTAAGTTTGATACTGGCTGTTGGCTTCTTGTAAATCGCCTTTATTATATTGAGATATTTTCCCTATATTCCTGATCCCTCCAGAGCTTTTATCATAAAGGAGTGTTGGATTTTGTCAAAGGCTTTTTCAGCATCTAAGGATATGATCATGTGGTTTCTATCCTTTAGTTCGTTTATATGATGGATGATATTTATGTTTTTTTTTTGTATGTTGAACCATCCCTGCATTTCTGGGATGAACCCTACTTGGTCATGGTCAATGATATTTTTTATGTATTGTTGTATATGGCTTGCCAAAATTTTGTTGAGAATTTTAGCATCAATATTCATGAGGGAACTTGGTCTGTAATTCTCCTTCTTTGTTGTGTCTTTGAGTGGCTTGGGTATTAGGGTAGTTGTGGCCTCATAAAAGGAATTTGGCAATATTCCTTCAGTTTTTACTGTGTGAAATGGTGTAGGAGTAATGGTAGTAATTCTTCTTTGATTGTCTGGTAGAATTCTGCACTGAAACCATATGGACTTGGGCTTTTTTTTTCTTGGGAGGCTTTTAATGACAGCTTCAATTTCCTTTGGGGTTATAGTTCTGTTTAGGTAATTAATCTGGTCTTCATTTAATTTTGGTAAATGGTACCTGTCCAAAAAGCTGTCCATTTCTTCTAAGTTTTCCATTTTTGTGGAATATAGATTTTCAAAGTATGATTTGATAATTCTCTGTATTTCCTGGGGGTCTGTTGTTATGTCCCTCTTTTCATTTGTGATTTTGTTGATTTGGATACTCTCTCTCTCTGCTTTTTGATTAGTTTGGATAAGGGCTTATCTATCTTGTTGACTTTCTCAAAGAACCAACTCTTTGATTCATTGATTCTTTGTATTGTTCTTTTTGTTTCAACTTTATTGATTTCAGCTCTAAGTTTAATTGTTTCCTGCCGTCTACTCCATCTGGATGAGTTTGCTTCTAATTGTTCTAAGATTTTCAGCTGTGCTGTTAGTTCTTTAGTGTGAGATTTCTCTAGGTTTTTCATATAGGCATCTAGTGCTATGAATTTTCCTCTTAAGACTGTTTTCATTGTGTCCCACAAGTTTGGGTATGTTGTGGATTCATTTTCATTAAATACTAGGAAGACTTTGATTTCTCTCTTAATTTCTTCCTTGACCCAGGTGATTCAGCTGAGTAATGTTTAGTTTCCATGAGTTGGTAGACTTTCTGTCATTTTTGATGTTGTTGAACTCTAACTTTAGGCCCTGGTGGTCTAATATGATACAAGGGAATATTTCCATTTTTTTTGTATCTTTTGAAATTTGTTTTATGATTAATTATATGTTCAATTTTAGAGAAAGTTTTATGAGGAGCTGAGAAATATGTATATTTCTTTGCATTTGGGTGTAAGCTTCTGTAGATATCTATTAAATCCATTTGCATCATAACCTCTGTTAGACACCTTATTTCTCTGTTGAGACTCTGTCTGGTTGATCTATCCAGGGGTGAAAGTAGGGTATTGAAGTCTCCCACTATTAGGGTGTGAGAGTTGATGTGGGATTTGAGCTTTAGTAGTGTTTCTTTTACATAGGTAGGTGCCTTTATATTAGGGGCATAAAAATTCAGGATTGAAATCTCTTCTTGACCAATTTTTCCTGCGATAAATAAGTAATGACCATCTTGGTCCCTTTTAATTGCTTTTAGATTAAAGTCTATTTTATTAGATATTAGGATGGTAACCCCAGCTTGTTTCTTAGGACCAGTTAATTGGAAAATGTTTTCCTAGTCCATTACTCTGAGCCTGTGTCTGTCTTTGTGGTTGAGGTGTGTTTCTTGTATACAGCAGAAGGATGGCTTCTGTTTTTGTATTTATCTTGTTAGTGTGTGTCTTTTTATAGGTGAGTTGAGTGTCTTGTATTTATCTTGTTAGTGTGTGTCTTTTTATAGGTCAGGGATATTAGTGACTACTGATTGATATTTCCTGCTATTTTTGGTGGTAGCTTGCATGTATTTCCTTTTTCTGGGCTATTCTTCTGTGGGATTATTGATTGTTTATGGTTTCATGGTTGTATCTGGGGTCTTTAGGTTGGCGGTTTCCCTCTAATGCTTTCTGTAGTGCTGGATTGGTATATAGGTACTGTTTCAGTCTGACTTTGTCATGAAATATCTGTTTACTCCATATATGGTGATTAATAATTTTGCTGGGTATAGTAGTCTAGGTTGGCAGCCATGCTCTTTTAGTGTCTGTATAACTTCTGACTAAGCCCTTCTTGCTTTCATTGTTTCCATTGAACAGTCAGTCTTTATTGTGATACGTCTGCCTTTATAAGTATTTGGCCCTTTTCTTTTGCAGCTCTTAATTTTTTTTTTTGTTCTGTATGTTTTGTGGCTTGATTATTATGTGGCGAGTGGACTTTTTTTTAGGGTCATATCTATTTGGTGTTCTGTAAACCTCTTGTATCTTTATAGGCATTTCCTTCTTTAAGTTAGGAAAGTTTTCTCCTATGGTTTTGTTGAATACATTATCTTTGCCTTTGAGCTGGTAGTCTTCTCCTTCCTCTATTCCTATTATTCTCAAGTTAGGTCTTTTCATGGTGTCCCAGATTTCCTGAAAATTTTGTGTTATGGCTTTTTTGGTTTTAGTATTTTCTTTGACTGATTTATCTATTTCAGCTACTGAGTCTTTCACTTCAGAGATTCTCTCTTCCATCTTTTGGATTCTGTTGGCTATGCTTATATCTGTAGTTTTAGCTCTTTTCTTCTGATTTTCTATTTCCATCTTTGCCTCATTTTGTGCCTTTTTTATTACTTCTATTTCAGTTTTTAGTTCCTGGAATGTTTCTTTCACCTTTTGGTTCACCTTTTCTTGATTTTCTTTCAAGGATTTGTTCATCTCTTCCATTTTTTTTTTGTTTGTATTTTCTTCTATTTCTTTAAGAGATTTTTTTTTTATATCTTTTTGAAGGCTTCAATAATCTTCATAAAGGTGTTTTTACTGTTGTTTCCTTCTGTTTCCTCTTCATTGCTCAGTTCAGGTCTTGTAGTTGTAGAACCACCAGTTTCTTCTGGAGTTGCCTTGTTGTTCTTTATATTATTATATGTAATTTTGCACTGGCATCTGCCCATGGCTTCAGTGGTTCACGATTAGTCAGTTGTGGCAAGAGGTCTTGTGTGTCTCCTGTCTCCTCTGAGCAAGGGGTCTGCTTGATCTCTGCCTCTGCTCTGGACAGGGGTCTGAATTTCAAAGCCTCAGTTCTTCTCTGATGACGCAGTTTGCCCTGTATGTGGGGCGGACCTGCAATGTCCCCTCTTTTAGGTGTGGCTGGAGGAGCCCCTCACAGCCAAACGCTAGTCCTGTCTGCTAAGGAGAGTTTGGGATCAGGCTCTACAGACTTACCCTCGTCCTGGAAAGTGACTTTCAGGATGGGGGATCAGGCGCTGGAACCTGCTCACCTCTGGACGTGGTCTGAATTTCAAAGTCCTCAGTCCTTCTCTGCTCAAAGATGAGATTTTAAGATCACATTGGAACACTAATATGAAGGCACAAGATATTGAAAAGTTCTAGCCTCAAGCTCAGAGCAATATCACCAGGAGAGCTTTAAAAAAGGCTTAGTCTTCAGATGACCCGGAGAAGCAAACACCTTCTTTTAACATCACTTCTCTGAAATGGTTCATTATCATGGATCAAAAGTCACGAAAAACACACATCTATTCCACATTTTACTTAACCTTTGATTTTTTTTAAAGATTTATTTATTTATTAGGTATACAGTATACAGAAGAGGGTACGAGATGTTTTCATAGATGGTTGTGAGCTACCATGTGGTTTGCTGGGAATTGAACTCATGACCTCTGGAAGAACAGTCAGTGATCTTAACTTCTGAGCCATCTCGCCAGCCCTGATTTTTTTTTTTTTTTAAATTGTCATCACTAATACAGTAATTCCCTGTGAAGTCAGGATGTTCCTTACATATCATGACAAGTGTTAAGGAAGGAAGGTAGTCTGGTGTGGTGGAGAGAAGCTTGGGGCAGACGCTAGGAGCTTACTTTGTTATTAACTGGCCACACAGTATTTTGGGAAACCCATTTCACCTCTCTGGGTCTTAAATCCTCATTTGCAAATTGATTAGTCTGGATTAGTTTCTCCCAGCTCTTATTCTGTGATGCTGTTTGGCTCCTAAGGTTACCATGGCAACTTCTGGGGCTCTGTGAATGGAAGAGACCTAATAAGAAAGATTAGACATCAACTAGGCCATCCTACTCTTAGATTGTACTGCATGAAACCAAAAAGTTTGAGGCCTAAGAGGATGGTTTTAGCACCCACAACTAATTAGCCATTCTCATCCATGCAAGGGTTTGAAACAGGGAGGACGTCTCTTAGCTCATATGGTATTGTCAGAGATGAAGGAGCAGTGACTTGTTTTCTGCATAGACTGTGCTAAATAATTTGCCCAACAAGCACCCTGTCTTCATTTAGGCTACATATTTTTCCATAGTTAGAGCTCTACACGTATCATTGTGCCTGGAATTAGAAAGGGGAAGATTGGTGAGACAGTATCTTCCTAGTAACACAGGCAGTAGCAGTGATAGCTGGCAGCTGACATTTGTTTAGCACTTGCTATTACTGTAGACTGACCCAGTATTCCACACGTGCTATTTGCTTTCTTTATTTAAGGTGCTGTGTTGATCATTGGTAGTAAGTATTTTGGGGAAAAATATCACTTGGAAAAAGGAAGGCATTCTTTAACTTTGAGGTAGAAAATTGATTGAAAATAAAATCCTGCATGGGATGCAGGAAGAATATAAATTGATTAAATGGATTTTATTTTGTTTCCTCTAAAGCAGTATTTTTTGAGACAGGGTCTCATGTAGCCCATATTGGCTTCAAACTTGCTATATAGCTGAGAATTATTTTTAATTTTTTATTATTACAAGTATTTATCATTTTGAGTGTGTGTTAATGAGTGTGTGTTAATGAATAGCAACATACGTGGAGATCAGAGAAAAACTTAGAGGATGGTTCTAGCCTTTTGAATGAGTCTTGGGGCCCCAACTCAGTTCATCAGCCTTGAAAACAAGCACCCTTTTCTGATGTGATCCATCCTGCTGGGCTCCCAAGGATGACCTTACACTTCCAGTCCTCAATCAACAGAACTATACCTCCAGCCCCATCATCACCTCACACTCCTCTCAATGGCTCAGCATTTCTTTTGTCAGTTATGCTTTCCTTGTAGCCTGAATGACCACCAAGAGCCACATGGATACTTTCCAGCACTGCTGTCAGGACAGAGGTTGATCCCTCTCCTTGGTGGTAGCTAGGAAGAATATTGTATTGAACTAAATCAGCTTAAATCTATGCTTCAGTGTCCTCTGCTTTAAAGGATCATTGGGAATGAGGATAGAACTCTCAAAGACTAGATTACCTATCCATAGTGAAACTGATTCAGTCATATTGAGTGGGCAAGTTGAGAGTTTGGTTTCTCAATGCTGAACATGGGAAAGAGGTGCTAGAGCAAGAAAGATTGGAGGTCCTTATATAAAAATGTATAAGGAGGATCTAGACTGTTTCTAGGTTCTGTCTATTATAAATAATGCTGCTATGAACATAGCTGGGCTAATGCCTTTGGGTAAGAATGTGCATCCTTTGGGTATATGCCCAATAGTGTTATTGCTGGATCATTGGGGAGATTGATCCCCAGTTTTCTGAGGAACCGCCATACTAATTTCCAAAGTGGCTGTATAAGTTTATACTTCCACCAGCAATGGAGAAGTGCTTCCCCATTACTCCACATCCTTTTCAGCATAGGTTGTCATCTGTGTCTTTGATTTTAGCCATTCTGACAGGTATAAGATGGTATCTTAGAGTTGTTTTGATTTGCATTTGTCCCGAGCTATTGGGAGCTCACTGACCCTATAATAGTCCCTGAGGAATCTTCACGGAAAGGAACTAAACCCTCCAAAGGTAGACAACTGTTAAATGGCATGGGCAGTTTGTAGAGCCTCTTGCAGTTGGATCAGACTATGTTCCTGGTGCATGAACTGACATCTTGGAGCCCATTCCCTGTAGAGGAACACCTGGGATGAAGTTCTTGGACCTACCTCAACTTGATATGCCAGACTGAATTGACCCACCTTGGGGAATGGATGGGGAGATGGGGTGGGGAGAGGCTGAAGGAGGACTGGGAGGGGCTGGGAGGAGGGAAGGGATGGGGAGCAGTGGTAGATATGGAAAAACCTTTTAATAAAGAAGATAAAGCATTAAAAAAAAGAAATTAGGAATCTTGGGAGTATTTATATGTAGATTAACCCAGGTTTGGGAAAAGGCCACAAATGTAGATAGGCTAGTTAAAGAAAAAATTAAAAATAAAATTTAGCACATCAAAAAAAAAGAATGTATAAAGAGATAGATTTTTTAAAAGAATATTCAAACAAGCAGACACATAGCTGGTACTCAGCAGACAGGCTATGGCAGCTGGTACTCTGAAATTAAAGGTTTTCTCTCTGGCAGTTTCTAAAAGGACCCAGCTGAATGTCCCCTTCTGAGCTTATTTTCACCTCCTCATCCTTATCTGTAGTTAGGTGGTTATTTCCTGGTCTGGCAGAGATTCCCCTGCTTACTCCAGCAATTGCCTCAACTTGAGCTATAATAGCTGCTTTTTTTTTTTTTAAATCAAATCTATACATTTAGGTTATAGTATGTTTACATACATATCTCTCATGATGCAGTTCAGTGAGTAAGTCCTATTACCATCTGTTTTACTGGTGAGGAAGTTGTGGCTTCCGAAGATGAATGTTTATCCTAGGCTAGTGGTTCTCAACCTTCCTAATGCTGTGACCCTTTAATACAGGTCCTCATGTGGTGGTGATCTCCCCAACCATAAATTTATTTTATTGCTACTTTATAACTGTAACTTTGCTGCTGTTATGAACCATAATGTAAATATCTGATATGCGAGGTATCTGATATGCAACCCCTCAGGTTGAGAACCGCTGTCCTGGGTTACTAATTGGCAAAACTCCAACTTAAGCTTGCCTAACTCCAGAGGCAGGATTCTAATTTTCATATTTTTACTCTTATCACCTCCGTAATTCAACCTATTCTATCATGTTTTCCACAAAGACAGCTGTGATAGAAATTGGACAGGTGGGTTGGGAGTGATGTTCCTTTTATGTAGCTGCTATTGCAGACTGTTACATACTTGGTGTCTTAGTAAAAGTTCACTCTGGTACAATTCTGGATGTGATCCTGACTTGAAGTTAGGATGTTCACAGAGCCACACTCATCTGGGGGCTCCAGGGAAGAGGATGCTCCTACCTCACACCTTGGCATCCGTTAGCTTGTACTTGAACCACTCAAGTCTCTGCTTCCAACTTCACATCGCTCCTCTCTCCTATGATTCTGCCTCTAGTTTGTCACTTATCTTTGTATCTAGTACTCACTATGACAATCCAGGAAGCTTGTCTCATCTCAGATCATTAATTAGACCATCAGGTACCTCTACCCAGGTCCCAGGGCTATGGATGTGGCCATAACTTTTGGAGGACTACCATTCTGGCAATGACGGCATCACCTGGGAAGCACTAAAGTTAGAGTTGATCAAGTATGGAGTACATGGTTCTCTTTTCACTGCCCTCTTTTTACATGTGTCCCTTTTCACTCTCTACACTCTCCAGGCAGGGTTAGGAAGGTTCTATGAAGATGTAGAACTATAGCCCGTCAAAATGTTTTTGATATAGATTATGATTAGGTATTAGAGACTGCAACTTTGGGTCAAGTTGAGTTATTCTGGATTTCAATTCTCAAAAACTTTTACAAATGCTATTACCTGTAGTAAGAAGTTTCTGGCCCCGTCTAGCGCTGAGGTCTGGACCCACAGTCCCAAATAATCACACAAAGGCTTATGTTAATTACAAGCTGTTTGGCCTACGGCTCAGGCTTATTATTATATGCTAACTCTTACTCTTAAACTAACCCATGATTCTTATCTTGTTTAGCCTGCCTGTGGCTTGGTACCTTTACTCAGAGCAGAATTCATGTCTTCTTTCCTCTACTTCTGCTGGCATCTCTCTTCTCTTTCTCTTCCCAGATTTTTTCTTAGTCTAGTAGCCCCACCCATACTTCCTGTCTGCTTTCTAGCCAAATAAGATTTTATTAAATCACTAGGAGGGACAGATATTTACAATGTACAAGAGCATAATCCTACAGCAATTACCTAATGCCCACAGCAAATTTCTAAGAATAGGGAGTGACAGCAGCAGAGAGATGTGTAGCTTTAAAAGGAATTCCAGGAGATTTAAAGATGTTGGGATAAGGTGGGATACCCTAAAGAAAGGAGTGAAGAGGACCATAGCTCACTGTGTCTGCTTCTGCCTACCAGTATCTGTAGGGTCCTCAGCCTTGCTGCTTCTGTTCAAAGGGGGGTATGAGCTCACATGTTTTCCTTTTCTGCCTATCATGACTCCTTTCACCAAACCTGGGTTCATGGATTTAAATAATGAGTATTTGTGAGTATTGAAGATTATCATATTAAGGTTTCCAGTGCTCTGAAGAGATACCATGACCACAGCAACTTTTATAAAGGAAAACATTTAACTGGGGGTTGTTTACAGCTTAGAGGTTTAGTCCATTATTGTTACGGCAGGAAGCATGGTATCATGCAGGCAGACATGCTGTTGGAGAAGGAGCTGAGAGTTCTACATCTTGATCCACAGGCAGAAGGAAGAAAATGAGACTCACTGGGCTTGGTTTGAGCATCTGAGATTTCAAAGCCTGTCCCCAGTGGTAGACTTCCTCTAACAATGCCACATCTATTTAACAATGCCACACCTCCCAATAGTGCCAGTTCCTAGGAGCCTATGGAGTCATTTACATTCAACCACAGTAGACAAATATGTATATTTGTGATTCTGAGACTTACAAGTTTTCAGTAAACATGTCCAAAACAGAAAAGTATGGCTGTCTCAGCTATGTATTCACTAGTGTTTTAATATTTATCTCAACAGCACTGTTTTTCTTTTGTTCCAAAATAAGAAAAGCCAATGAAAAGCTTTGTGAAATGATGTGAATCAAGATATGAGACATGCATGAGAATAAAAACACATAGATGTATTTCTGAGTGTAGTAGAGTACGCCTGTAATTCTAGTACCTTTGAGACTGAGGCATGAAAGTTTGGGGGTTTTGAGGCCAGTCTCAGATTTACTATCAGATCCTATCTCAAAAGACTAAAAAACAAAGCAAGGAACCAAAGAAAATAAGAAGACATTGCTATGTAGTGTAGTGACCAACATATATTCAAGGTTTTACTTTTTCTCAGCTCTTAAGATGAAGAAGAACATGCAGACATGTGTGTATCTAACTGTCATCCTCTTTCTCATATTTCAGGTTTTAAGTATAGTTGGTGAGTTAACTATAGTCATGGAGCAATCTATACGGGTAATGTAAGAGCAGTATGATTTATAGTCAACTTACCGGAATGGTTTCTTGATATTGTATTTTGAGTACCAGCATCTATGTTTCCATGTTTCTTTTGGGATATCCTACTCAGATTAATTTTAAGTAAATAAAATATTGTATAATCCCTAAAGGTCCAATATTGTATTAAGAAGATTTCACTGAGGTACTTTTTAAAAAAATTATAAAATCTAGGATTACACTGTGATACTTTAAAAATTATAGGTTGGATAATCTTTTGAAAGTTGACATCTCCTTCTCTAAACAGTCATTTCTTTGTTCTCAAGCATGGTCCATCATCTTCATAGTTCATTTCTCATTCTTCCCCACTGGACATATGCAAATAATACCAGATTGGTTAGCATGCTGGTATTTTTGCATCGTGTTTTCTCTCCGTATTTCATCACCTTGGTTTGTAGAATCTTCATATCTCTCTATGAAATGCCTTTTCTCTAGGTTGGAAATGTGATATGCCTCAACCAAAACCAGGAAATGAAAACACTTGAATCAGGGAACTGTAAAAGATATGGCAAAGCTTGTATCTCCTTGTAATGACTAGTGGCTTTGATTAAGACACAAACTTTTGTGCATTGATTTTGGTCTTGTACTTTAGAAAATAATCTAATCTCATAATAACTCAGATGGACCCATTATAATATGACTAATTGAACTCTTCTTGTTTGGGAGGTGGAAATCCCAAAGGAGTCAGTTAAGGGTTGCTGCATTGAGAATACTCATTTCTGCTTGCATTAGTATTTAATGGGACTCTGTGTCCTGCTACATGCTGTGCCAAGCGCTGGAAGTGAAGTGGGGGCAGATTAATCTCTTGAAAATGACATTCTTTTAGTGAAGGCAGGTAAAACTAAAACTAAAGAGGCAAATAATTGATATAAAATTATAGGTTATTATAAATTGTATAAGCACATAAAATAAAGACTAATTGATGAGACAGGGAGATTCATGTTAACTGGATTTGTAAACACACTTTTTGTTGCTGGATAGTTTGAATGGGCCAGTGTGTGTGTGTGTATGGGGGGGAGGTAGAAGAGGGTGTCAGGAACAAAGGAGGAACAGGAGTCTGATTGGTTTTTAATGACTTATGTGAGTAAGAAATGTGGCAAATCTGAGGTCTGTAGGGTGGGCTGGCTGACTGGAGACCAAGAAAGACTCAGTGCTACAGTCCTGTCAGAGTGTGACTGCTGGCAGAATTTCCCTTTCTCCAAGTCTTTGTTTATTTCAAGACTTGAAGCGTTCAGATGTGGCTTATCCATCAGAGAGGGAAATCTACTTTGCCCAAAGTTCACTACTTCTAATGTCAGTCTCACAAAAAAGAGTACCCTTTCAAAACATCTAGAATGATCTTTGACCAACATTTTAGCACAGTGGCCCAGTTAACTTGACACATACAGTTAACCTTGACAGGAACTTATCTTTTATCTGTGTTTCTGTTCTTATTTCCTTCAGTGAATTGTGGTAGAGAGGTTGGGAAAAGGTTGCCATTAAAAACCTTTATTAGGAAGATGTTCAATTATACAAGAAAGTAAGGAAAGAATGGTATTATGAATGCACATCATCCACTGTTAATACTTAGTAGCATAGATGATTCATTTCTGATTACACCCTCTTATCTCAAGCTCTTTCTCTGTCTTTTATCAAGAGGTGATGTTCCCTTAAACTCCACTATGAATCTAAACAGAGAAACTGTCTCCCTTCTTGCAACTTAGAGAGCAGACTGTAGTCTCCTGTCCAAGAATTTTATCCAGTCCATGAACTTGTTATCAGTCAGCCAAATGTTGTGATGAAAGCATCCAGTCGGAAGGTTGGGAGGGATTGTGAAACCTTTGACAGATCTGGGCACACTTAGAGTTGAGCAGCTCTGCTTCTCAATTATTTACATAAGCATGCATGGTGAGTTACCTTAGAAACAGATTCTTCTTGTGCCTTTGAGCTTCCTCTGTGATGCAGGCTATTAATAAAAACAAGCCCGAAGTGCTTTATAAGTATGGATCACTGCTGGAAATGTTTAGCGCCTAAGTGTGAGAGCTTCCTAAAACACACATCATGATTCCAAAAGCTGTAGATTTCCTCTTTGATTTTTCACCGATATATACCGATAGTTGTATAACATATGGGTGCATGTGTTTGACATACCGAATTCCATCTTATTTTTAGTAGAAACTCTCAAGGCACTTCTGTTTTGAAAATGCCCATAGCATGGAGTTTCACTGTGGAGAGTTCTATACAGCTCTTTACAAGCCTCATTTGTCTCCATTGGCTCACCCAGTAGTGTCTGTGACCTAGCTGGTAGACATGCCTCAGTCTTGCAGGGGTGTCCACAGGATGAGCAAGGTGTGTGTGTGTGTGTGTGTGTGTGTAGCCCTCCATCACACATCTTTTTGCTGGTGCTAATGAAGGAATTTCACCTACTTTCTGGATAGTTTTGAGAGCTTTCTGGTAAATCAAGACACACATACTATTTTTAATCATAGGAGAGGAAAATTATCATAAATCAAAAGCTTCGCTTGCATATGTTAAGTAGAAGTTCTGGTTGAGCCACTGCATCCTCCTTGACATTTCCAGAGAATTTTCTCCAGGTCATGGGCAGTCTGGAGAAGACCACAAAGCACTATTCGTTACATTTCTCCCTGCAGCTTGTATTCTTGCGCTTTTGTCAGCCAGACAGTAGTGCTCATGTGTATTTTAGAGAGATATATGCTTTAAATCTTAAAAGCATTATTTCTGGGTAGGTGGCAAGGAAAAGGAGTTATTGTTTGAACAGAATAGAGTTAGCACAGATCCCTGCTCCAGCAGTGGGTGTGTGGGAATGCACACATTTCACTAGCGGTTTGAGGAATCAGTTCTCAAAGGATTATTGAAGTAACTGGTTCAAAATCTCACTGCTTACTTAGCATGTCAGGTTAAAATAAATAAACGGTCCTATCTAGTTACTTACTAAAATATTTACATTCTTCTAAAATATGAATAAGGAGCAGAAGCCTTCTTCATTATAATGGAAGTCCTATGATTCCCGATTTGATGATTGAAGTATAGTGACAAGATGACAGATATTGTTTGAAGTATGTGCATTTAGAAACTCCAAAAGCATTTCTAATCTTAACTTTCTTACAGTTTCTCCACTCAGGATCCTCTAAACAGTTCTTAGTACTTAGAAGCAATTAATGTAAGTGACAGAGAATATTCTTATTTGCATGTACTAAAACCTGCTTGTACTAATTTCTCCCTAGTAAAGTCTTGATAGAACATTAGTTCATAGTTATTAGTCCATAAAAATGCAGGGCATTTGATAGACGACTGGTGGGGGAAACTACTTTTAAAATATGAGCACTTTGTTTAAATTTTGATATTACATTTATGTGTGTGTGTGTGCATGCATGTGAGTGGTATGGTGTGCATGTGCTGGTTAAGTGATACCTAGTAAAAATTGGTTCTCTATTCAACCATGTGGATCTGGGGACTGAGCTCATATTTTCAGGCTTGTCAGGAAAAACTTTTACACACAAAATCTCACTGGCCCTGAGGCTGTTTTCAAAATTATCATAAAGCAAAATCTAAATCACAATCTTGCAAATCACATCTTAGTCATTCTGGTAGGATCTTGGCTTTTAAAAAAATTGGCCAACAAATACTTTTTTATTACATTTAGTTATGTATGTGTATGTGCGCATGTGCACGGGCATGTGTGCCTGTGCATGTGGGTGGTTCAGAGGATGATGGAACTTATGGGAGTGGAGTTGGTTCTCTCTTTCCAACACGTGGGTCCTAGGGATTCTCTGAGCTGAGGTCTTTGGTCTTAGCATCAGGCTTAACTGCTGAGCCCTCTTCCTGCCCTCCCCACAACTTTTCATGACAAAGTTCGTCATTACCATTTTGGGTATGTAAAGGTCATTCTTTGCTGTTGTTACTTAATTACTTTTGATGATAAAAGAAAGCCCTAAACACACACACAAATGTGACTAATGTAGAAGACTATGATTAGTTAACCAGATTGGAGCTATTCCATATTTATTTTCCCCAAATGAAAATAAAATATCTAACCAGCTGGAGACAAACAACTGCTTATGCTCTTTGGAATGAATCTTACCAGCAGGAAGTGCTTGTTTTAAGATAGTCTTTGCTCTTTGGAAGTTTCTCTGTCTCCCTCTGTCCTCTAGACAGTAATGCTTACGACAGCTGTACTTTGTGCCTCTTTGTCTAGTCCAGAAACGTTCACAATGCTCTTGTATATCTTATTTTTCCTATACTTTGCCTTTGAATTTAAATTCCTAACTCATATCAGTCTTAGGAACATTTTAGGGAAAGAATTTAATTTAGAATTTTCTCAAGGCAGCTGAACCTAGCCAAAAAATATATATTCAGCATGAGATTTTTGTTCAGAGTGGAGGTTGACAGGGAACACCCTTTTCAACTGATGGGGATTTCTGCTCATTACCTGCTCCTTTGCAACACTCAAGGAATATTAGAATTCTGTTTGGAATGAGATGCTACTGGTAGTGTGTTTGCAGACTGTCCTTCCCCCTAGGAGGGAGGCCTGAGTCCTAAATGAATGTGAGTAGGACCATCTGAATGGAAGGTCATAGAGGTGTTTAGTGTTCCCAGCAAGCAATATTCTGTGGTTTTTTATAAGAAACTGAAAGGGGAAAGACAGTGGGCTGGCATAATGGGATTAAGGTAGAAATATAACTAGCCTTCTGTTTTAGCTGAGTAGATGCAGTGATTATATGTATATGTACATATTGTTATGAAATAGGTCATATGTATATTGTTACTTAAAAGACAGCTGTCTCCAGTGTTCTACTCAGAAAATAGCGCTTCACAGTTCTTACATGGAATTCTCTGCCCCACCATGAGGGAAATGTAAAAGCAGTATTTCCAAATGTTCTTTGGGGCCACCTTGTCTGAGCAGACCTGAGAGACATGGTGTCCCCCCTGCCTAGCCAACTTCTGTTTGTAACCACAAAGATCCCATTAAGGCTGCTGATTCTGATGGGATCTCAGGAGAATCTGATTATTAATGCTTGCCAGACACAAAAGCATTGACATTGTCATGTTATTAGTGTGACTATCCTAAGAGACCAGTCATCAAAGACGCCAGGAGACCTAATTTTCATAACCGCTAATGAAGGAGATAAAATGTGCAGCAACAGTCATTTTTGTAATGACTGAGTTTACTATCTGCTTGGGTTGAAAGTCTGCATAAACAACAAAAGGAAACCATAAGAAAAACAACAAACAGTTGTAAGCATTGATTTAGCTTGAGAGTTTCAGTTGATGTCCTCACTCACAGACAGGAGGGAGCCCAAGATGAATGAGACTGTGGGACTGTGTCCTTTGACCTTGCAGAACTTATATTCAATGGGTTAGTAATTTGTGATGGATTGAATTGCTGCTTATGCATGAAAATTTCATTAGACGAAAAAGATTCATAGTCCCCTATTACAAACCTAAATGGAACAGATTAAAACCTGTTCTATAATGGTTGGCTATGGGGTATATTTCAGAGTCAGACCAACTTTAGCAGTCTGTGTTGTCTATAGCAGTGATAATGGGAACAGGGACTCGTTGAGACTCTGAAAATGATATGATCATCTTCAAGAAACAGCTTGTTCAGTCAACAGTTTGAAAATAGTGTAAAATTTCTAAAAAAAAAGATTTGTAGTTTTAATAGCTTCTTGATCAAACAAATATGATTTATGGAGGGCAGTCAGAATTATTTTCACTTTGATCCAGTACTTATCTTCTTGACTAAGTGCTATCATTTTGCTATGTTTGGTGAATGCCAGACATTTTGATAAGTTCATTTATTTGTATCATAGATGTTTTTGACCCAAATGAATTTTATGTGTTGCAGTAACAAACCCAAAGAATGAGGGTAAAGGAAGCTTCCTTTAACCCTGTTATATTGCTGTCTTTATAAAATATTATAGGCTTATTGGATATGCTTCTCCTGCTTTGCAGCAGAATAAATGAAAACTCAGGGAATGAAGTCTTTTCTACAAATCATTGCTATTTATAGATCTAGGACTAGCACATGGTACTTCACTCATTTTAGTGCTATTTCTCTTTGCTTCTTGTTTTTTAGTTGTTTTCTGGAGCTGGGGATGGAACACAGCATGTACAAAACCTCACTCTACCATTGAGCTATATCATACCCAGCCCTTCCCTAAACCTCTTATTAAAAAATACTTTATTATTGTCATGCTTAGCCAGCACTCTTTTTCTATAGGAGTGACCGTGAGGATAATGGTTTTGAGCAAAGAAAATATAGACGTAATCCCAACTCTTAACAAACTCAGTACTGTGAAAGTCATGGTATCCCAGTGAATCCTGTTCTCTTTCTGCAGTATGACTGCACAGTCATTAAGAGGAGGCAGTTTCACATTGCAAAGGAACTTTCAGGCTCTAATTGAAAATTTTAGTTAAAACAAAATCTTAAATCACTACAAATGGAAAACACAATAGGCTATTGAACATGTTTAGGTGTTAAGTGAAGCAATCCCTATAAAATATGTGCATGTGTTTTTATAGGTACCTTTTAGGGTTTTCATTGCTATAGGCTATGGAATAATCCTTTTGTATACTGTAAACATTTGTCACTCAAATTGGTTTAATAAAGAAGCTGACTGGCCAATAGCTGGACAGTATAAGATTAGGGGGAGAGTCAAACACAGAATGCTGGGAAGAAGGGGGTTAGTGTCAGAGGAGTATATGCAGATGCAGAAAGAAGCAAGAATGGACATGCCATACTGAGAAAAAGTACCAAGCCACGTGGCAAAACACAGTTTAATAATATGGGTTAATTGAAAATATAAGTTATCTAGTAACAAGCCTGAGGTATTGGCCAAGCATTTATAATTAATACTAAGCCTCTGTGTGATTATTGGGAAATTGTTTACAGGACAGAAACTTCTGCCTACACACTATGACCATAATGAACTTATGGAGATTTATTTCTTCCTATAACTCTCAGGTTACATGCCATGACTGGGAGAAGTCAGGGCCAGAACCTGGAGGCAGGAGCTGATGCAGAGGCCATGGAGAGATGCTTCTTACTGCCTTGCTCTCCCTATGGTTTACTCAGCCTGTTTATTTTTTCCTTTACATTTTGATCGTGTTTTTCCCTCCCTCAGTTCCTCCAAGCTTCTCCCTGCCTCCCTGTCTACCCAATTTTGTGTTATTTTTTACTCTCTAAAACAACAAACAAAACCCAAAGCAAATGAACAAGAAATACATACATAACACCACACAAACAGAAACAAAAATACACAAGCAAAAGATAAGAAAGACTTTGTAGTGGGATTTAGGCATTATTGAGAAAGGCCTAGAGGTGTAGCTTTGGGGGTCTCAGGACCCTGAATGGGGCATGGCTAGCCCCCATTGAGAACCCCTGGCATGTTGACATTTCTTCTTGTTTTGTTCTTGTGTTCTCTGGGAGAAGACAGGACCATCTTGCATGGGACAGTTCTACTCTCTAAGAATTGCCTTAAGATTTAATTTGCATCAATGAATGTTTATATAACCCCTTAATAAATATTAATCCTTTATATGGTAGATTATAAGTAAATGATTCTGCAATAAGACCCCTCCCAAATTGCCCAAACAATGCAAAATGAGACATTGAAACATAACTCTATAAAAGATACCATTGAATTTATTTTGCGTTGGCCAACTACTTCTGGGCCATAAGTCTACTCTGATGTGTGTTAATATATCTAGTGACACTCCATTGGAGAAACTAATTTTTCCATTGCTACTGGGTATCAGCTGCAGATAGCTTCTGTGGTATGAATGGGGTCCTGTGCCCACTTTCCCCTCTGAGTCCTGGAACCTCATTTAGATTGCATCTGCACATATACATCTGGACTGCTTTCTTAATACACTCCAGGACCTCCTGCCCAGGGGTGATACCAGAAACGGCAGGCTAGCCCCTCTCATGTCAACTGTTAATTAAGAAAATGTTCTATAGACTTGTTTACAGCATAATCTTATGGAGACTCTTCCTCAATTAAGATTCTCTCCTCTCCGATGACTCTAGCTTGAGTCAAGCTGATAAGAAACTAGTCAGCACAATAGCTATTTGTATTTAGCATTCAAAAAATATTGATTGCTTATTCTGTGACCATTAGGTTCTCTGTTACATGATGGTAAAACAACAAAGGCAAGGCAATTACCCAGCTGCTAGACTTCATAGAAATTCTAATTTATTAAAAAAAAAAGGATGAGAAAAGAAATACATAAGCCACCAGCAAACTACAATTATATATTATTAAACTATAATGTTATTATGAATAAGAGGTACTGTGAGAAAACGGCTAATACATTTTTTAAAATGGCTAGTAATTTTAGTAATCAGAAAAACTCAAGTTAAAACTGCTTCAGATGCCATCTTACCCCTATCAGAATGGCTATCATCAACAAAACAAATTAGAAGCAAAGGATGGTGAGACTGTGGGAAATACAATCCCTTATACACTGCTGATGGTAATGCAATCTTGTGTAACTGGTATCAAAATCAGTATGGAATTTAAACAAAAAGCCCCAACCTCTCAAAACAACAAAAAACAAACCCAAAGTAGGAGCAGCATATTAGCCAGTTAGAATACTCTGTGATGTACACCCAAAGGACTGTAAAGTCAACATAGCACAGAGACACTTGTTTATCCATAGCTACTGTTGTGTTATTGACAATTGCCAGAAAAAAACGGAGCCAGTCTCTCCATAGACTATCTACTATTGCCGTTTCTGTCACCATAGGTTACTTTTCCAATCTAGACACCCATAGGCAAGTATGAATGGATAAAGAAAATGTACATGCACATGATCATCCATAAAGAAAAGTGGAATCATTGCATTTGCATGAAAATAGGTGGATCTGGAGATAAATGCATTATGAAATAAGCCAGATTCAAGAAGACAAATATGGAGATGTATACATGCTCAGTGGTGGGGCATTGGATTACAGAAAGAAAAATGCTGCATGTTTCATCTTATACGTTGAACCTAGATTTGCAATGACATATCTGCATGTATGTGTATATGCATGTATATTTACATGCATATAGGTCAGGCAACTAGATTGGAGATCAAGAGAGAGAGGAGGAGGAGATCTTAAGAGAGGAGGGAAATAGACCTTAATGAACACACATGGTAAGATGGCAGAAGGGGTGGCTATGTAAGGTGGAAAGGGGACCAGATCAGGGAGAAGCAGTATGGGGAAGAGTCGTAGGAGGGGAACAAAGTTTGTCTTATAAAAGAGGTGCACCGAGAGAAGATTGTAGGCTGGCTAAATTTATTTTGGGTTCAGGGGGAAGGAAAAGAATTCAGAAAAAGTATAAACTGAGAACTATAAAGAGATTAGTGAGTGCTTTGGGGTGGGAGTGGGGGAATCCCAGAGGCAGGAGAACTTCAGGGAAGGAACCGAAGGATGCAAGGAGATGATGCAGGTGTAAAGAACAAGTAGACAGGAAAGGGCCACATCAGACATGCCCTTCAGAGGCCTCTGGAGTAGGATATTATGGTAAGAATGATGGGTATATTGGTCAGGGTTCTCTACAGGAAAAGGACTGATAGAATGAATATACACAGAAAGGATATTTGTTAGATTGATTTACAGGTAGTAGACTGTTGTAGAAAGTTTTTCCCGGCCTGTTTTTGGGTCTGGGAGGTTTGTATCTGGCGCGGCCCGCAGCAGCGGTTGGAACCTGGTTCATGCCCGCGGCTTTTGTCCCCCAAAGAAATGAATCATACACTTATATCCTTTACACTGTTTGGCCCATGTCTTATGCCCATTACTAGCTAGCTCTTTCTTCTTCTTTTTTTTTTTTTTTTTTTTTTTTTTTTTTTTTTTTTTTTTTTTTTTTTTTTTTTTTTTTTTTTTTTTTTTTTTTTTCTTTTTTTTTTTTCTTTATTTTGTATTTATTAAAAAAAAACACAGTAAAAAGAATTTAAAATGTGGAAGAGTTAACAATAACTATATAGAGGATAAGAATGATAAGCATGGCTTATCAAGGGTAGACATACAAATAAGATTGCTACACCTATATTTTCTTTGTGTTCATCTTTCCCTCTGAATTTTTTTTTTAATTCAACCCATTTCTATTAATCTTCCACCACGAGGCCCACAGCCTGTGGCTCACCTGGATTCCTACATGTTTCTTCTTCGGGGACGGATCGAGAGTGACTAACTCCACCCTCCTTCTCCTACCTGGCTGCCTCTGATTCTCCACCCACTTCTATGGTGCTGTACATGGGCCCGAACAGTTCTTTATTTACATCATACAGAAAACATTCTACCACAGTAGACCAACAATGACTATTTATCAATATAACGTCCAAAAACCCAGTCCACTGAATGTCTTAGGTATAAGACTGTGTTTCTCAGCTAGTCTTCAGTATACACCAGAATCCTGAAGAAGTAGGCTCTAATGCTGGTGAAGGAATGGCCTTGCCATCAAGAGTGAGGGCAAACAAGCAAAGAGCAACCCCTTCCTTCTTCCATGTCCTTTATATGGGCTGCCATTGAGTGCAGTCCAGATTAAAGGTGGATCTTTCCACTTCCAAAGTCTGGATTAAAAGTGGTTCTTCCCACTGTGAATGATTTAATTGAAAATAAAATTCCTCAGAGGTGTACTCAGCTGCTTGGGTTTGAGTTAGTTCCAGATGTAGTCAAGTTGACAACCAAGAACAGATAGCCATCACAATGCAACATCATTATTGTAAATGGTAGGTAGTCTCATCAGGCATGTGTCTTGGAGAGATGTTAGAAATCATCGTGCGGAGATGGGGTGAAAGTGAAATGTAGGGAAACTACTGGAGGGGCTGCAAAGTGGAATGGGTGAAAATCAAGATGATTTGAATTCAGCTGATGCTTGTGTTGGAGCAAAGACAAATAAATTCAAGAAGGAAGAATGGGTGGGCCTGGGTGATCGATTTTAGATACAGTAGCAGTGGTTGAGACGTTGACTAAGTTCCTAAGTATTATTATTACAACCCTGTAAATTTCAAGGACATATAATTTTATATTTTTATGTGCAAAGTAATCAGTTGTATTGAGCACTGAGATTCTTGGTAGTCACCTCATTTTTTCACTACATTGTTATAGGGCTGGCTACTTCTCCACTTAACAACTACAGAATGCTTACATTCTGATCTTTGCTTAGTCTGTCTCAAGAGGGCTGTAATTACCATACATCCATGTTTTATTTTTATAATTGATCCTAAAATGTATTTTCAGGCAACATAAGTGCTTCTCTTGGGACACAAATCAACTGTCTTGTATCTTTATCTGGGAGTTATTCCTGATAATTTTTTTCTTTTCCCAATTTTATCACATTAGCTCTCGATTATATTGCACCTTTCTATGGATGCTATTAGAAATTCCTAAATCTCCTTCAGCTTGTTGATGTATCTGCCAATAGCCTGGGGATCTGGGTGCCTTGCTGTTGAAAGGGAGGACATGCTTTATCACTTGAGATATGATATATGACCTTTTTAAAAGTTATTTTAGAATTTTGTGAATATAGGTATTTTGCCTGTATTTATGTATGTGTGTGCACCACATGTATATCTGGTGACAGCAGAGGTCAGAAGTCAGAGGACAGTGTCAGAGCCCCTGGAACTGGAGTTGAATGTGGTTGTGAGCACATATGTGAGTGAGGTCCTCTGGAAGAACAGCCATGCTCTTAACCACTGAGCCCTCGTTCCAGTCCCAGGCTTTATTTTTAAAAGGTAAATATTAATTAAATCCTCTAGCTCTCCTTTAGATCTTATTAGATGTGTTTAAAAATGGGTTTCCATCTAAAAGCAGCAGCAGTCTCTTTAGAAAATTGTTATCGAGGCTGGGTTCAATAGTCCCTCTAGACTCTCTAAGGACCTTGCCTGCTTGTGTTACAACCATTGGGTATTGGTGGAGCATATTTAAATTTCCTTGGCTGTAATAAATATTCAAAAATACTCAGTGGACTTATGAAATCTGAGTATTTACAAAGCGCCATCACTATAATGGCATAAATCTTGATCAGCGTCACATTTCCCTTGAACGGAGTCTGACTTGTTTTACATTGCCTTGCTCAAGCATCCACAAAGGTATTTGTTCTGTCAGGTTTAGAAATAGACTTTAATAGAAGCCTTATGTGACTTAGAGAGCAACTGAAGATATTTTTACTTTATTACACTTTGAAAAATTAGTTGCAAAAGTTTTATGTTTTAGATGTTTTTCATTAGTTGTTTTAAGTTTTCTGACCTGTCCTAGCCTGCAGTCCAGAGGAATCTCTCCTACCCATAATCCCACAGCCATTTATAAAATAATCATTCAAAAGCTTATATTAATTATAAAATGTTTGGCCTGTGGCTCAGCCTCATTACCAACTAGCTCTTAAAACTTAACCCAACCCATTCTATTAATCTATGTATTGTCATGTGGCCATTGGCTTACTGGTACCTTCACATCTTGCAGCATCTGCCTGACTCTGCCACTCTGCTTTATCTCTGCTTAGATTTCCTGCCTGCCTCCAAGCTGTCTTGCCCTACGCCAAAACAGTTCCTTTATTAACCAATGCCAATAAAGCATACCCACCGCCTACGGGAAGACATCCCACATCAATTAGAAAGTAGGATACATAGAAGTGGAATGAGTTCAGCCCTCCAAGTCAGGGGCTGGTGAGGGGACTCAGCAGGTGAAGGGGCTGCTGGAGAGCCTAGTGGCCTGCGTTCAATCCCTGGACCCATGTGCTAGACGGAGAAAACTGAGTACCACAAGTCGTCATCTGATATCCACTCTTTTCTACCTCATAAAATAAATAAACAAACAATATAAAAAAATTCCAAACCTCCAAGTCAGACAGATGTCTCAGTTTGAACCCAGCATTTGTCACTTACTACGAAAATAGTTTCATCTTTGATATTTCTAGAATTGCCACAGTCTTACTGGCCTTCTGTGAAGGCTTGGAATACTCATTAAAAATTCAGAAGGAGGGAATTATAATACTATTTCTGTTTTTTTTAACCCAGATAATAAACATCAAAGAAATGCATGGACCCTTTCTGAGCCTCAGTGTTTTCATCTGTAATATGGGAATGCCATTGTCTTTGACATAAGCTTTTATTTGTGCAAGCTCTCAAAAACATTGTATACAATAATGTGTCAGAGAAATACTCTTTTCTGAGATATTAACATATAAGCATTTAATGTATTTTTTACCTTATAAAACATCACAAAGTTCAACATGTTAATGCCTGATATTAAATCCCTGTTACACACTGCATTCTTTCTGTATGTTTCAAACTATTCTGTAATATAGTTTATAAGATGAATTACAATATAGGGAGCGGGCATCTGTATTATAAATGAGAACAACTGTCTCCCTCTTCCTTCCCTTTCTCCCTCTCCCCTTTATTTCTGACTCATTCTTCTCATTATTAACTGGTAAATACGTATTTTGCTTATAAGGAAGTTCTTATTTTGTTTTATCCACTGTTCTTCCTCCCCCACCCCAAAGCCCAATAGTAAAGGTATGTCCAAGACCCTGCAATGACAGTGTGGCTGTATTGTATTAGTATTATTGCACAAAGGCTCCTTGGTAGTCCTCCTTTGCTCCCTGATTCTCTCTCTCTCTGTGTATGTGCACACATATGTGTGTATTATATGAGTGTATGTGCTTGTATGTGTGTATTTGTGAGTGCAGGTGTACGCACAATGTACTTGTAGGTTAGAGGTCGATGGTGAGCATTCTTCCTCCACTGCTATTCACCTTATGTTTTGAAACAGGGTCCCTCTCTGAACTTGAAGTTCCCCAGTGTGGCTGGGCTGGCAGGCAAGTGAGCCCTTGGGATCCTTCTGCTTTTGCCTCCTCAGATCTGGGATTACAAGTATGTTTTGTTGTGCATGGCTTTCTGTGGGTCATTGAACACATGACCTCATGCTTGAGTGACAAGCTCTTTACTGACTAAGCCATGTCCCCTGCCCCAGTAGTCCATTTTTTATATTTGTTAGGATGCCAACATATCTTAGACAAATGCTTCAGAAAGTATTTCATTTCAGTGGCAAATATTTCTACCCACATAACAAATTTGCTATAAAAGAAAACACCTGTGGATACTTTTGAAACGTGAAAGATGGATGGCAGCCCATTTTGTAGTTCTTATTTTTTGCTGCATGCATTATTCATCTTCCAAACCTTCTTAGCTAATTCAAAATGACTTTCTCCTTCAGACTTGATAATGGTAGACTTAATTAGCATTGAGGCTAGTGTGTCAATAATAAATACCTACATTGGAAACAAGGGAAGTTAGCGTCAGCTGCCTGTGAAGAGACACTCTAGATAAATCCAGCATTCTTGACTTTTTCTCAGATTGTCCCATATTCATGGTGAAGAGTGAGAGGGGGCTTTTGCAGGGTGATTTACTTTTCAAAAAATGCTAGACATTCACGTGTGTTCGATGGTAGATTTGTATGCAATTTTGACTTAGGATTTGGTTACCTGGAAACCATGTCATTGGAAACGTTTTTTTCCTGCCTTTCAGAATGTAGCATATTCTCCAGGAGCTCACAAACCTTTCAAAATGACACAGGCACACACGCTTCCATCATAGATGTTTACGGCTTTCTGCAAACTGCTGTTTCTTAGAGTCTAACTCTTCCCGCCCCCCTGTAGGAAGCTGTCATTACAAGAAAAGAGGGTCAGAAGGATTTAACAGACAGCCTCTATAGTCCGTGAGTGTTTTTATTCTCGGTTCACAATTGCCTTTGGTGGAGCTCTTCAAAATGTACGAGAAAGCACATAACTCAAGGATTTCATAGTTTCCCATATAGAAACACAATCTATTGTTTTCTGCTTAGTAATTTTCTATATTTAAAATGATCATAGCTCAATTAACTACCATTACCATTAAATCAAAATTCTAAGATTTCAAAAATATTGGGAATATACCAATGGTCTTTTTTTTCTTTTTATTTATCAATTTTTAGTACATCTTTAGATTTCTTGATTATTATGAGCACTTTGAGAGGTAAAAATCTCTCTCTGCTCCCCACGACAAGAACTCATGTGTTTTATACACTATCTATCATACACACATATTTCTGTTGTTTTATTTTATACTTCTCATGATAAAGAACTACCAGTAACTACTTTAATCCAGCAATGAGCTCTTTTTTCAAGCCTTTCAGTATTTTTCCCTCTAATCTAACCTAATCCTCCTTTCCTTTCTCCCCTTTTTCCTCCCTTTCCATCCTAATTAATACTCAATCTGACACAGCCTGGAATCACCTGAAAGGGGGTCTTGAATAAACTGCCTTTATCAGGTTGGTCTGTGGGTGTGTCTGAGAGACTGTCTTAATTGATAATTGATGTAGGAAGCCTCAGTCTGCTGTGAGAAGGGTCGTTCACTGGGAAGATAGTTGTGAGCTGTAAGAGGGAGCTCCTGAACATGAATGAGTGAGGTGGAGGACATCAGGACTGAGCCAGAGAACACATATTCTATGGTTCCTGCTTCAGATTCCTGCCTGAGTTACTTACTGATGTGACATCTTTTCATAGTAGATTAGGACCTGGAAGTTTAAAGTTTCAGTCAAGTCAACCCTTTACTGCTTGTTACTTTTAGTTAGAGGTCTTTTTTTTTTTTTTTTTTTTTTTTTTTTTTTTTTTTTTTTTTTTTTTTTTTTTTTTTTTTTTTTTTTTTTTTTTTTTTTTTTTTAAATCACAGTAATATAATAAAGCTCTCTTTCTCTCTGTCTTTGTCTTTCTCTCTGTCTCTCTCCCTCTCTCTGTCTCTCATTCATTCATCCCACCAGAAGCCATGTCATCTTCTCACTAGCTATAAAAAGTACTCCAAAAAACTAGAACAACAGTAAATACATATTTGCATCACCCTTGGTGTGCCCTCTCAATCAAGTTAAATACATCTCCATGACTGTTTTGTCTGCACTGATATCCTCTGGGTTTAGGTTATTTTATGAGTGGTACCCCGTATTGCCAACTTGGTAGTTCTCAGTGTCCAGACACTGGTGCTGTTTCTTATCCTTACTAGACATTTCCCCCCATATATAGATAGAGATTTGGTCTCTTTTTTGCATTGTTTTGAGATAATACGGTAGTGGATAATCATATCATTAAATTAACAAAGATTTATAACTCATCCTTGAGAAGGCAATTTTATTCTTAATATATCCAGCATCTTTGACATTTCTGCTATATTCTTGGATTTTAGAGATAAAAGGAAGTGATGAGTAAAGGACTTCCATTTTATACATAATGGTACATAATAGAATCAAGACCAATTGGCTTTAAACATTTTCATTAGTACTTTCATCCACATGCTCATCAGCCTATCATCTATGCGCGTGCACGCGCGCGCGCAACACACACACACACACACACACACACACCCCTACCTACCTATCCATCTATCTACCCATCAATTCACCAATCATCTACTCATCCACCCATCCATACACTCACCTGCCTGCCCATTCCTTTCACCTACCCATCAACCATCAATATGTAATCATATCCATCCATCCACCCACCCACCCACCCATCCATTCACCCACCCACCCATCCAACCAACTTATTCAGAGCACCTCCTGCTTTTTGTGGATTCTGGAGCTATAACCTATAAAAGCACTCCAGTACTTGTGGACTACTAACCCATCAGAAGAATATTGGCTAATAAATATAATTTTATAACATACAGACATATTCTAAGTACTCTGAGGCCATATCTTTAATTGTAGATGAAGAATTAGCAGAGAAAGCCATTAGAGTTTATATGCAAGAAATGAAGCAGGCTAGGTATGAAGACATTCTGGAATAAACAAAAATCTGGAAAAAAAATCAAGGTCATTTATGGAAATTCTTAGTGTATCAGCATGACTGGCATCTAGGATCTCACAGTGAGGGGTAATAGGAGTGGCTGAGTCCTCACTCTGTGGCAGTTTTTCTGGGGCCAGTCTATGCTTGACTGGACATTCCATTAGAATGAAAAGTGAGTCTATATGAATTGTCAATATGGAAGTAGATGACTAAAGCCACTGATTTCTCTGAGAGGCCTTTAAGGTCTCTAACACCCTGAAGAGCTTTTGCTCAGGCAAAATACTTTCTGGGTCAAATGTAAAATAAATGAAGTCATCTGAGTAGCTAAGGCAACTCAAGATGGTGGGTTGCAAAACTGGGTGAAGCAAAGGCTGACAGGGCAATGTACTAAATAGAAAATTTGTGGAATAACACTACTGAAGATTTTCACAACAGTCTTGTGTAGGTTTTAATCATAGATTTAACAGAACTATTGAGTATGCATAAAGGAGTGCCTGAGCACTGTCCCAGACATGATTCTAATGAGATTTATGTCCTTAATTAATGACTCACTTACCAGTGTCCAGCACAGTTCTAGGCAATGAGATCAACAGAACAAAACAGATGCCCTCCCTTCTCCATGGAACTTTCATTCCAGGGGTAGAGAGGCAGAATGAAAGTCAGGCTGTGGGGAGTAGAGTTCAATGGAAGCTGGGAAAGACAGGAGACTGAAACAAATCAGCTGAGTAAAATGAGAGACTAGGAACATAGGAAAGGGCACCCACTGGAGAGCAAAAGCTAATGCTGGACTCTTGACTGGAAGGAGTAGAGCAGGAGTGTGCTGAGGAGTCACAGGCCTGAGGTCCTGTGTCCCGAGAGGTAAATCTGCAGCAAAGTGATATACTAGGTTTGAAATAACTGACTTTAGGATTTTGGTTCCTAAATTCCTGCAGCTAGCCTAGGCCTTTGTGTGCTTTATTAGTTTACTAGATGACTCTGAACTACTAAAGTCTGCATAATACTAACTTGGATTTGTGAGAAGAGTAAGAAAGGAAGGAGCAAACTAAGGACTTGGAGATGTGTATTTTGAATTTATAAACATTTAAAATTAAAATAGGGTTGAGGCTGGGTTGGTAGCAGGCTTCCTAGAATGCAGAAGCCCAGGGTTTGGTTGCAGAACTATATGAACAAGGTGCAGTTCTACATGCCTGTAATTCTAGCACTCAGGATATGAAAGTATAAGGATCACAAGTTCAAGGTCATCCTTATCTATAGACCAAGTTGAAGATCCACCCAGGATACAGGAAACTATCTCAGACAAACCAATAACCCAATTAACCAATTAATCAAACCAAAGAAACCAAAAGCAACCAAGAAACAAAAATAGAGCTGTAACCCAGCAGGTGGGGATAAAGGGGACTGAGGAGAAGGATGTGGGCAAAGATGTGCAAATAAACCATTGAAGAAAGACAAGAGCTACAGAGTGACACATGAAATTATTCACTTTCAGAAGAGAATAGAGCTCTCAGTTTCTGTTAAACTGAAATGAAGTTTCCATGAGAACAGAGGCCTCAGGGTTACCTTATGCCTGGCATTGTGCCCACTACTTAATAGGTACTTAGCATTTATTCTTTGTTTGCTGAATGAATCAATGTATCTGTAAGTCACTAACAAGATTTTTACGAACCTGTAAGCAGTTGTACTAAAGTCTGAGATCAAGAGGGTTGAAACTTCAGGAATGAAGTGATTCTGAAGGAAGATGTTACTATCAAAGAAATAGTTAGTGACATTCATCTTATGCTGTGATAGCAATGAGATACCTACACCCATGTATATACATAAATCTACCTAAGTTTGTGTTGCATGAGTATAAAAGCATAGACATATGCATCTGGTCGTCATAGTGTCTTGTTCTATGGATGTGCAGGAGCCTCTTTCAGATTATGAATTTTATTAGATGAAGTATGTCTAAGAAGATTCACAAACTGCAGAGAGCCAACTTGAAGAGATGGGGACACAGTCAAAGGCACAAGGCACAAGATATCTCCAGGAAGCTGGATGATCCATTTATCATGCACAGATTTCTCCCCAAGAATAGACATCATTTCTAGAGATTGCACAAAACTGTAAAACTATTTTAGGATTTGTTGGAAGCTCTTAAATTCCAGACACACATTTTCTTTGAGAGGATAAACCTTTGTGTCGCAAAACAGAGATGCCTGTTCGTTAGCTCTCAGGGTTCTGCATGTTGGTTCACGAAGCCTCCAGCTTTTCTTGCATTTTGAAGTGTCATGCCTAACTCCTGTTCCCATGGATTCCTTTACTCTTTTTCACACTGTTAAGCTGATCTATGGGGAGCAGACTTCTCTCAGTCCATGTGACTAGAATCCATTACTGCTAATGGAAGTTGTGTGTGAGTCTGAGGAGGTGTACAGACATGGGTAGAACCCAAATTTAGATTTTTATGGTCATTTTTATTGAACCATCATAGGAGATCATTATAAAGTTTCTTTGCCCCCAAATGCTATTTGACATTGATTATAGGTATCTGGTCTGCAGTTGTGACTTTAACAGGTGTAAGCATGTCTTTCCTCTGTTTCAGCTGAGAAGTGTTGAGAGTGAAATGTTCACAGCCATTAAGAGACTGCCCTATCAAACACAGTTGCTCTGTTCCCTGCAAAGACCTACTCCGTAGACCTTGGCACAGGAACCAGCATGCTGCCTGGTTTTAGTTACAGCCAACGGTGCTCACGTACTGCGCATGTTTTCTTTATGTATATATTAATAAAGTTTTGCCTGTTATAAAAAAAGAGACCTCAAATTTCTCATCATACTTGTTCTGTATTTCAAGTAAGCACAGAGTTCTGGAGGAACCAAAGGAGTGGACTGTGTACACGTGAGGTAGTTGGCCATGGTGTTGGCCATGGCATCTCAGGATGCCCAGAACTTCTTCCAGCCTTTGTCTTCCTGGCTATCCCGGGTTTATGAAGCTCTCCAGCAAGCAGGAGATGCACTATCTGCATCACTGGTTCTTCTCAGCAAGCATGATTCGGCATTGAGTGACAAGCCAGATCAGGAGGTAGACAATATTCAGATTCAAGAAACCTACTTTGAAGATGAAGAGCAGGACAACAATGGGAAATCAGAGGAGGAAAGCTCCCTGTTTCTTGAAGAGGACCATTTCTCATGCTCTAATAGTGATTTGCAGGACTCCAGCAGAATGGTGAGCCCCAGACTTGATCAACAAGTCAAAGACTCATGCTCTATAGTACACCAGTGGCCCAATCAGAGCCCAGCTGGCCCGAAGCCTCCACATATGCTTTCTTCTATTGCTGAGGAAGAACACCATTCTGAGAAGCTTGGCTTTGACACGCAGCTTCCTGGCACTTTAGAAAAAGTTAATGGAAAAAGGCAAGGTAAGCTGTACAGTCTCATTGTTTCTGTGTTCTCCCAGAAGCCTCTTAAAGTTCCATTTTGATTTGCTTTTAGATGTCACGTTGATTTTACTTTTTCTCTGCCACTTACACATCTCCTCATCCTGGCTTCTGATTGAAAGATACAATCCACAGGAATATTTTTGTTCTATGGAGCTTTACAGGATCCATGTTTGGGCTCCATATTTCAAAATAATAGTTCTGAGCAAGTGAAAAGCTTAAAATGAATCTGAGGGTTCTGTTGGAGAAGTCCCTGTGCACATGCCATGCTTTTTAAAATATCTCTTAAAATGTTCTTTTTTCCCCCTTCCTTCTAGGTTAGGAATTTCTAGATGTTACTATATTATTCAGTGTGAAATCCTGTGCAAACAGCCATACTCGTTGCAGAATTTGTAGTTGATAACACTCCAAGAATACTTCTCACAGCGTCTCACTGGGATGTGATGTGAGATGACAGTAGATGGGAGAGCTTTGAAATAGGATGGCTTCATTTGCTTTTACTCTGGAATGATAAGGACATAGTTAAGAGAAGTTGCCTATGACACTTTATGTTGTCAGAACTGAGCACAGATTGGGGCTTTAATAAAAGTACCATGATATGACACAAATGTAGTTAACTTTGGGAAAACTATGCCCTTGTGTTTCAGCATAAATTTTCCACAGATCTGATCCTCTAACGTGTACAGTGGTCACCTGGTTAAGAGACAAAGGCAAATGGTAGTCTGAGGTGAAAGGGTGGGGTATGTGTGTCATAGAGCATGCAATAGTCCACACATATAAGTTGATTATTCATACCAAGTCATTACTTCCTTTTTTTTGTTGGAGGAGGTCAACATTTATGGAATCACACATTGTCTTTTTATTCATTTTCAATAATTCTTCTTAGTGTCATTATCTTTTTAGGGGAGGATCTTACCAGACACATAGGATCTTGGTGTTTAAGGAAACAAAGTAACACTTTACTCTCTCTCTGTGTGAGCTTGTGTGTATGTGTGTGTGTGTGAGAGAGATTGTGTGCATATGTATGTGTGTGTATGTGTGAGCTTGTGTGTGTGCGAGCTTGTGTGTGAGTATGTGTGAACTTATGTGCGTGTTTGTGTGAATGGGTATGTGTGAGCTTGTATGTGAGTGAGTGTGTTGATATGTACATATGTGCTTGTGTATGTGATATCCAGACACTCAGTGTGTTCTTCAGTTACTTTCCATCTTTTTGGAAACAGGGTTTCTCACTGAGCCTGGAGTGGATCTATTCATCTAGACTAACTTGTCAGTAAGTCCTTTGATCCCTCCTGCCATTGCCTGTCTCAATATTAGGGTTATAATTGTACACTGTGCCCAGATTTTGCATGGGGTCTGGGACTCAAGACTCAGGTCATCATGCTTCCCTAGCAAGTGGTTCATTGACTGAACCCTCCCCCGCTCCCCACAATGCTTTCTTGATTCTTATGTGATGAGTTGGTAAAATCAGGCCAGCAAATATAATTTCTAAAAGACTAACTATAAAATGACCACAGTTTTGGATCTTTTAAAGTTATTTGTAAAATATTTGATAGAGTTTTAAATTTGAGTTGAAACTGTAATCTGATTTTGGAAAATTCTTGCCTAATTTGAACTGTATTTGAAATTAATGCAAATTTGTCTTAATAGATACTAAACAATGATATTTTTGGTTAATTTTCATAACTGTAAAATCTGAATGCAAACATAAGCCCAACCTTCAAGTTAGACTATGGAGGCCATGATGTCATTCCCTATTGTACTCATAATGGTGGGCACCATATTAGCTGTGAGGCAGGCTGAGGCAGAAGGTGAACTAATCCTTCTGAGATACAGCCTCTTATTTTCTTTTCATAGTTGCAGGATATAACCTAAGTTCCACATTTGGGAAGAAGCAGTGGCCCTGTCTTACAGTTTATATGTACACACACTTGTTCATTACTCCCTGTTAAAATATGATTTACATAAGATAGAATTTACCTTAGTCTACTGTTTTGTTATTGTTTAGATTATCTTGTAGTCACAAGATACATTGCAAAGAGTCCCTGCACAGCTTGCTGTAGACAATCCTTTATCTCCAGATCATGGTAAACATGACCTGATACATCTCTCTGGTTCTGTTCCTCTTAGTGTTTCATCTAAATGAAAAGATGGAGTTAGTGTCCTCTCAAATCTGGTTCCTCTCACTTACTATAACATATGTGAGATTTGCTCATCTTATTGGCCCTGTATGTTGCTGGACCCTGCCCCATTGGATGCATGCACTAGTTTGTCATTGGCTTGCCCACTGAGAGATAGTTCACTTGTCCCTAGTTTTACTCATTCATTCTTTTTTCTTGTCTTATTACACTGGGTAGTCTCTCTATTATCATGGTAAACAAGAGTGGTGGGGATTTATTTTCTTATGTTATTCCTTACTTAGCATAAAGCTTTTATGACTACTTTATGACTAGACACAGGTTAAAAAAGTTTCTGTTTATACTAGATGGTTGGATTTTTGTTTATTTTATTTTTGTCAAAAAAGAATATTGAATTTGGTTAAAATTTTTCTGGCCAAACTAAAATATCCACATGAGCTTTTCTGTTTTCTGTGTTGCAGTGAGTTGTACTATTTGAAATGCTGAACTAGCAAAAAAATTCTTTTGGACATGATATGTTAGTATTTTTAAACACTGATGATTTTGACTGGCCAGTGTTTTGCTGAGGATGTTTTCATGTATTGTCATCAGAGATTTTGATGTGTGTTCATCTTTTGTGATACTGTGGATGAACCCTAGAGCCTTGAACATAATTGACAAGCACTCTTTTTTTTTTAAATTTTTATTCTTTATTACAAAGGATGGTATTATTTTTTTATTCAATCCTAAATAACTTAATAAATACCTCTTTAAAAACCAAGGAGATGAATTGTCATTGCAAGGTTCTTGCAGAAATGAAAGGAAAATTTAAAATATACTTTCTACCCTATGGGTTTGCAGCTAAAATGATAATCAGACATAAACACAGATATACACACAGGTGTGTAAAGACATGAGCTAACTACATACAGAGACTTAAATGTGCTTAGGAGCTGAATGGCAGGAAAAAAATCTTAATTCTGCCTTCAGGAGTCTGAGAAGGCCCCCTTTTCCAGGAAATTCATGGTAGAGGGCAATGGTTGAAAACACGAGGCTGTGCACAGAGATATTGACATCACCAGGATAGCAAGCTGTGACACCCAGGGAGGGCTGGAGCCATCTGGAAATGTCTCAGGTCTGCAATGGAAGGCCAGCTATGCACACAGAAAACCATTGTGACCAGACATTCTGAAAAGGCTTTTCGTTAATACTGTGAAAGGTGATCTATGTCATGTCTAGTTTAGCTAAGATAGAGATTCACTGTGACAGCTTTAAACCAGTACCTCAATTTTTTTCTTTGTTGAAAATAATTTTTTTTTGTACACTGTACTCTCTTTCTGATTTTCTCTCCCCTGTGTCTCTCAGTTCCTTCTCACCTCTTTACCCAGCTGGATCCCCACCCTTTCTGTCTCTCTTGAGAAAGCAAACAGGTATCCAAGGGATGATAATAAAATAAAATAAGATAAATAAAAACAAATCAGAATATGAAAAAACAAGAAAAAGACCCTCTCCTTCCCCTCAGAACACAATAATGTGTAGAGAGGCAGAGACACACAGGTTTGTACACTTGGGAATCACCTAAAACCTCTAACTGGAAGTTATAATATACATGCAAAAGATCTATCAGATAGAAAAATAAACTAAAATGAAACAAAGAGAAACCAAAAGACTTGCTCTGATGTAACATTATGAGCTAAAGAACCTCCAAAGATGCTGTAGATTTGTTTTCTGTTGGCATCTGCTACTGGGTATGGGATGTGTCCACCTCTCCATCTGGCACCGACTCCATCTGGCACCGACCCAGACAGGCCTTGTGCATGCTGCTTCAGTCTCTATAAGTTCATATGTGCTCCAATCCTGCAGGTCTAGAAGACCTTGATTCTCCGTGTCTTCCATATCCTCTGGGTTTTACAGTCTTTCTGCCTTCTCTTCTGCAGAGTCCCCTGAGGAGAGGGTTTTGATGGAGGCATTTCTTTTAGGGATGAGTGTTTCAAGGTCTCTCACTCTATGCATAATGTCTGAAAGTGAGTCTCTGTATTTGTTTCCATCTGCAGGAGAAAAGTTCTCTGATAATGACTAAGCAAAGAACTGATCTATGAATATAGCAGAATGTCATTAAGAGTCATTTTATTATTATGCTTCTTTAACAGAACAGGAGTATTTAGATTTCCCCCGGGTCCCTGGCTTATCTAGTCTCAGATTCTTAGCCACCCAAACAGCACTGGGGATGGGTTCCATCTCATGAAGTGACCCTTAAATCGAATCAAATATTGGTTGGTTACTCCCACAAGCTTTGTGCCATTATTACACCAGCGTATTTTTAGGCAGGTTATTCTTATAGATGAAATGGTTTGTAACTGGGATGGTGCTTATCTTTCACCATTGGTACCATGCAGAATATCTTCCAGGACCACAGACATTAGTTTGTAGGGGTAAAGGTTCTATGTAGGCATCTGCCCAACTTCTCTGCATTCAATGAATTGTGTAACTGTTTCAATCGGCACTCTTGATATGTTACTATTTGATTGTAGTATCTGTGTAATGTTCATTTCATAAAATGAACTCAGAAGTGTTTATCCTTCTTATAGTCCAGGAAAATCAGTGTAGAGTTATTATTTATTAGCATTCAATAATTTTTTTTTCACTAAGGGCCTTATTTATTTGTGTGTGTGTGAGGGGGGGACAGGCAGACAGAGAGAGACAGACAGAGACAAAGACATACACAGACAGAGGGAAGGAGGGGTGGGGGGAGAGAGAGAGAGAGAGAGAGAGAGAGAGAGAGAGAGAGAGAGAGAGAGAGAGAGAGCAAATGTGTAAGAACTTGGGGAACTCCATTGTCTCCTCCCCCGTGTGGGTCCCAGGGATAGCTTCCAGTGTCATGCTTGGTGGAAAGGACCTTTACCCACTGAGCCATTTCATGGGCTTCTAATTAAGGTGTTTGAGCCCAGAATTTTTGTGTTGGAAAAGTTTTAGAATAATAATTCAATTAATAAATATTAGAGTATCTTGATTTTATTCTCTTAAGTGATTTTTGGCATTTTGTGTTTTTCAAGGACATTCTCATCTATATTATTGAATTTGTGTCATGCTATTTCTTTATTATCTAATTTTTAGGTTTTTAAGTGACATTTAAAAACATTTTTGATTTGGTATGCTTGTAAGGAGAATTGTCTGTCTGTCTATATTTCTCTGCAAGAAACTACCTTTTATTTTTTGTTGTTTTTCCCTCTATTTTTGGTCCTTAATTTCATTGGTTTCTGTTATGCTTACTACTTTAGTATTTCTTTGATTATATATTTTTATTTTTAGTAAAACTCAAGATACATATTCCTTTCTAAGCAATGCATTATCTGCATTCAACAAACACCAATGTATTGTATCTGGTTTCATTCTGAATTAAAATAGTTTACAATGTGCATGCCTTTGCTTACTTTTTCATATGGTGGTTATTTAACACCATATAGGTTAGAATCCAAGTACTGGAGATTCCAGGTCTGTGGTTGATTTCTAGTTTAATCTCACAATGGCCTGAGTTTATACTTTGTATTATTTAAGTTAAAAAAATTAACATTTGTGGTTGGGAACTTAGCTCAGTGCTAGAAAGCCCTGGTTTGGCCTGGGGATAAATGTTTAGATTTGTTCTGTTAACCTGAATGTGTGTTGACTTGTTGACTGTTCTTGTGCACTTGAAAAGGCAGTATTCTGTGTGCTCAGAGTATAATGTATAAATACAACTATATAATTGAGCTAAGTTGTCTGAAATGTATCACATTTTTTAATCCTTGTTTGATCTTTTGATTTCTGTGTGGTGAGGATACTGACTTTGATCTATTGATTACTGAAAGAGAAGTATGGGAGACAGTAGCTCAAATTATTGATTTGGAGATTTCTCATTTCCATTTCTGTTGGTTCTTTGCTAATGTAACCTGAAGCTCCGTTGTTGGTACAAATGCATTTTAGAAAAGCGTCTTTCAGATTGAAAGTCTTCATTATCTTGTACTATGTCATTTTTAACTCATGGTATTTCTTATTCTAGCCTCTGCTTTGCTATTAATGTGACTACTCCAGGTTTTAATGTTTCAAAGTTTAATGTGCACAATATAGTCCTCTTTATTTTTAAAATCCCCTCTTGTCTGTGTGTATGTATATGTGGTGCCCATGTTGGCCTGAATAGGGCACTAGACTTCTTAAAGCCAAGGTTCTAGATTGCTGCTGTATTGTAAACCTCAATGTGAGTGCCAGAAACAAAACTTGGGTCCACTGGAAGAAAAACCATCATTCTTAACTACAGACCCACCTTTCCAGGGGCAATACAGTCCCTTTAAATTCTTTAATCTATATTTATTGTGAGTTTTTCCCAGAATAACCTTAAGCCATTTTAGCCAAGTCTGAAAATCTTTTTCACTTTAGGGGTGTGTGTGTTTGTAATCAATTGCCTGCCATCAATGTAGTTACTGATACTGTTGAATTAAAATTTGTCACATTTAATTTCTCTCATTTAATCTTTACATCTTCCAATCTTTTTAAAAACAATTTTCTTTAAAAGGAAACTTTTTTTTATAATCCTACCTCATGTCAACCCTGGATTTACTTAGAAAACCTAAGGTTATTCTGGTATTTAAATGCACAGTTTTCCCTAATTTCAGCCTCTTGTGAGATAGCACCATGCTACTGCATGGTCAGTGTGATGCTGCTGCAGGCGTGGTCTCTAAGTTTTCATTTATCTCCTTTATTTTCTTAGTGTCTATGTATTTGACTTTTCCTCATGAAACAAACATGATATGTTGATTTTGTGCAGCTTTAGATTATCATTTATCTCTTGCAATGGTTAAAATAAAAAAAAATATGTTTACCTCATTTATGCCACTTGAAGCATGCTTTAATTTCTGCTTTTTTTTTCTTTGAAAAATTTTTTTTTGTCATTCATTCAACTTGAAGCAATATTTGTTTAAACATTTCCCATGATACAAATATGCTGCAAATGAATGATCTCAGATTTTTTTTGAAAAGTATTATTTATTTAAAACATGTTTTAGGTGTATTTAGTGGGATTCTGTCAGAACTCTTTGATGTCTGTCCCAATAAAACTGAATTGTAATCCTATATATTTCTCTGAACATTCTCCTGTCCCTTTTCCATTGCAAATTTTTTTAAAACAGAAGTTTTATTTAATCTTTGAGAGTTTTATCTAACATATTTTGATCTCATTCATTTCCTTCATCCATCTTCTCCAAAATCACCTTCAACACACTCAACTTCTTGTTCTTTCTCTCTCTTAAAAAAATCAAAACCCAAATAAAAAATATAACATTGGTTTTCAGCAGCATCTTTCTAGAGTTTGTGTGCATGCATGAGTGTACATACGTACTTAAGTACATATGTATGTATGTATGCATAGCTTTTAGTATTTACTTTTGTTGGTGGTATCTAAGTTTGAGCCTATTAATATAGATAAAAGACATTTTTCTGCAAAGTTGTCTGTTGCCTCTGGTAGTCTGTTCTTTCTGGCTCTTCCTTCTGGTATTCATCTGTTTGATATTAACTGGCAGCTCTTCAGGGGTCTCTGTGTGTCTCTCTTTTCATCTCTTTGTGTTTTGGTTTGGGTTGTGTCCCCTGGTTGGCTCATCTTTTTTTCAAATTTGCTAATACTTCCAAGTTCTCCACAAGTTGTATTTTTTTTTATGGGTTAATTTCTTTATTTTTATTTTATATTATTTTTATGTATATATCTTGACATGTAAGAGGAAATTACCACAAGTTGTATTTTTAAAAATAACTTTAACTTTTCTGCTGAAGTCCCCTGACAATGCATGCATTCTCTCCCTCTCTGTGGCTACTGCTTTAAACATCTTATTCATACTCCAAATTTCCCATTTCATACTCCAGCTACTGTAATCAAGTAATATTTGAGCTAGACATATTGATCATTTTAGATAGAACATTTACATTTTTTTTTCAATTTATGACTAAAGATAAAAGATGGTATGTGGGGAAGGAAACAGGTCTGTCTTTCCAGTGTTGGGCCCTCACTTTAAGGGTGTTTCAGAGTCGGAACTGAAGCGGGTTCTCATTTTCTTGTTGTCCATTTTAGTGAGGTGTAGACCTTAAAGCCTTCAGTTTGTGTCTTTAGATAAGGAGTGGGGAGACAGGTGGCTAGAGAGCTTTGTTAAAGCCAGGTCCCACAATCAGGCTTGCTGTCTTCCCTGCTCCCCCGTTTCCATGTGGGGCTCAGTATCACCCTTCCCCCGGCAGTCTTTCTCTATCTCCACTAGGTCTGCTATTGGGCTGCTGTGTGGTTGCTGGTGGGCTCTGCCTGTTCTGGGGCTACTCCAGTCTCTGGCAGGCTCTGGGTTCCCGTGACTAGGGCTCAGGACTTTCTGGCTTCACTTGGCTGATTTCTAGCCATAGGGAATCTCTTTCACAGTTCCACCCCACACTTCCTGCCCTTCCCTGGACGTCAGTAATCTGTTGTTTATTGGCCTTTATGTGTCTCTCTCTGTGGTCTAAGAACACTAGGGTCTGCTGCTCCTCCCGGAAGGACGGCGGGCTTCTACAGATTTTTATGCATAATAGACTTTACTTAGCACAGCCTTTTCCTGCTCTCTATGACTGAATACTGGCACTCACTTTCACCACTCCTGCTCTGTCCCCAGTCTTTCTTGTGGGTATCTGGTAAACTCTGGGAAGAAGAGCTTCTAAACAGATTTGCATTCCCTTGCGCCATCCCCATGGGCTCTCTCTTTGGGCTAGTCTATACTTGATTTTTAGAAATTACCTGGAAATATGAACTTAATTCTCCTCACTAGCTGATTCAACATCTGCCATGCCAGGATTCCGGACTGGTGAAACAGTTATCTTCTTTTAACCATCAGATTAGTTGATTGCTTTATGGCCTCCTCTTTCTGGTTAGTTTAGTCAAAGGTATCATTTCACAGAGACCTGGATTTTTATTATTATTTGAAGAGAGACACATTATTTCCAGTGCCCAACTTAAACAGAGGCCAGCACTTCAAGCTGGTGTATGGAATACTGTGTCCTGAGACTGAACTGGACCTTCTTATTCAATTGAGTAAGGTAAGTTTAGGTGGAGGGATGCATGAGCAAGAAGCTGGTGAGAGAGTTCTGAAATGCATGGGAGACATATCTAGCTAGCCTTGCTAACATGTGTGTGAAGTTCCAGCTACACATATGGTAACCTCCGAGATCATCTTGTCAGGGCTAACTAGATAAGCATCTGCAAACCAGATGACGCAGGCTTGTGAACTGTGAGGATGACTTCAAATTGAACAGGTGGATGGAGGGAGGAAGATACTCCAGAGGGGGGAAATCACAAGCATTCATGAATGCTATCATGTAGACAGGCTGACATCCCTGGATCATGGGACTAGAGCCCAGGTCCTTGTGTTTTCTGTGACCTTTCTCCTGCAAGCAGCTGAGTGTTACAACAACAGCAAAAAGATCGTAAGGGTGACACCAGAGAATCTGCTTTAGAATAACTTCTACATCAGTTCTGAAACTAAGTTGGAGGGAACAGTATATGGTAGGAACTATACAGTAGAAAGAAGAAGGAACCACATAAGTCCACATGAACATGTAATAATGGATGGCTGCCAGTGTGCTGTCATGGATCCACCAAGAAGGCATTGCATAAAGGAAGTCTTTGAGATAGCTTTGGAGGTTGGGGGACATTTTTCCTAGTAGAAGTAGAAGTCCAGGTCCTACATACCTGACGAAGGTGTGATGCTCAGGATTGGATAAGAGTCAGCATCTCTAGGCACCAAGGGCAAAAGAAAAGGAAGAAGATTTACCCATACAGAGAGAGGAAGAGGGTCCATCTCCTACCCTTTCTTTTGTGCTTGGTGCCTGCAGGTGCCAAGTCTGGTTGGGAGACAGAATGTAGAAAACTAGGTTTCTTCTATCTTCCTGGAAAGAAAAGCCTTCAAATCCACCCTTAACATTCTAATTTTGAATCCCACCCATGCCTTCTGATTTCACAGGGAGCAAAGAGCCATAGGAGATACTGGTGGGAACTGTGCATGTAGAGGCAGTGGATGGACAGCTCTAAAGAGAGGTGCTCTACTGTGGCCTCTCTTAATCACATGTGCATAGAACATCCCACCAATCACGACACGTGGTGGGGAACTGACAGGCACGAAGGAGACAAGCCATAGGCTCTTCTTTTAGCTTCTTCCAAGGCTGTGTGTGTGCCATTTGTGTTTCCAAGATTCCAAAACTTGTGTTCCAAGCCTTGGCCTTTGAGTATGGAGGGTGGGGGACTGGTTTGTAGTGTGGCCTTTGAGTGAAACAGTCTTGTTAGTTCAGATCACTCATGGCTATAGATGGAGGAACATTACAAAGTTGCCTCTGGGGATCCTCCACTTTTCTCTTGTTCTCTGAGGCGAAATGACCTATGCATTTACTCCAATTGCCTTTTTGTCTTTTCTCAGAATAAACACTGAGCAACACTAGGATGTGTGACTGGACTCTCAGCCATACAGATGTTAAAATACCTGTAGGTTTAAAAGATATATATTTATATATATTTATTTTAGCAATGAGTCAATATCTTAAAGAAGCTTCCTGTACTCATTTTCCTCCCTTATTACCCAGTGGTAATGTACGCCATTCTGTTGAAGAGAGCTATCTGGAGAGAGGCGAGGAAAATCAGCATCCTAATCTAAGATTTATGTGCACTTTTTGAAAAGCCTTATCAAGCTTGCTTTTCCCGTTTAATCTTGAGTTCTTTTCATAATGTCGTATCTTGATTTTATGTTCCTTAATGTGCCATATTTTTCTGCACAATAGATTTTAAGCTAAATTGGCCCAAAACAAGAGGGATGCTGAATGCTTTTTGTAACCATGGAAACATTTCTGGGCACTTACTGAGGACCTGGCTGCCAGTAGTAAATGTAACAGAGAAAATAGACACGCTTCATTTAGCAGTTGCCGATGATTAAGAGGCAGAGAGTACTTACAGTGACATCCCAAGATAGGCTTTTTGGTTTAAAGACCCAGATCCAAACACCGACTTCCTATCAGAAAAGCAGCTGTGACACCCTTGATATGTCTCAGGAAGGAGTTCTAATCATGTTTGAAAATCATCTTTGTTTTCAGCTTTTCACTTGAGATTGTGTGTGTGTGTGTGTGTGTGTGTGTGTCTGTTTTTTTTTTTTTTAAAAAAAAACCACATATATTTGTTTCCAAGAAATATGCTTGCTATTTCCTGAAATAGCCTGCTAATGGAATTAATGTGTTTCAAGTCTATTGCCATATAGAACTTTGGAAACAATCTTTGGCAAAATGGAATGTATTAAAAGATAGAACAGCAGGCTTGGAGAGCATGGTGACATAATTGACTTTCTAGCCAGGTTTCTGGACTAGGGTAAGGTAATGTAGAAGGAAAAAAAAAATCCCACCATTTTCTTAGTTTGTGACTAATGTCAGCCATTATGGATGGAAAGCTTTGGGACTATTTGGTAGCAGTTAGGATTAAGTGGTGTCAGATATTACAAGGGAGCCAACTCAACTTCAGCTAGGCTTCATATTTTCTGTAGTGTGTAACTACAAGCGAGAGCTGTCGCATTCTCCTCTTTCTTCCTTTCTTTGCAAAGCTGGAACTTTGCATGACCAGTGCACCAGTGTGATCCCGAAAGCAAGATTACTCCACATTAAATTTATCTTCATTTATTAGTCCTGGTTTCCCAGCATTTGCCAGCAGTGTCTTTGTTATCCAGAACCAGCCCGGGAAAAGGTTTATTATTCCACTAAACTTTGAGAATCTATCTCCTAGAAGCTTTATGCACTCAATATCCTGGATATTTCATTCTACACATTTTAGATCAGCTACCCATTAGTGATATTCAAGGAACTGGTATGTACTGTTCAGATCTTGGCACTGAAGGCAAGGGCATTTCTGCTGCTTCTGCTACCTCTTTCTGAAGTTTAGTGTCATTTTTTGGGGGGAAATGTCAGGGATGAAACAAAATTTTAAATGGACATAAATTTGGGGCTGGAGAGATGGCTCAGCCATTAAAGGCTAGGCTCATAGCTGAAAATATAAGAAATTTTAAGGTCTAGTTTATGTCAAGGATCAAAGTATGGATTTTACATTTTCCACTCTGAAATTTTCCATTTTCTGTTTGTTACTATGATAGGATGCTGGGAAAATGTAAGTGACAATAAAGCTCCTCTCCCCATCTTTCCATGCTCACTGTTATTAGGAATGGATTAGAGGAATTTAAGGCAAGTTACAACTGAAATAAGTTTCTATTTTATCAGTCCTCAAGGGATCACAAACTCTTCTGTAGTTGTGAAATTAATGAAAACTCTTCAGAAGTTTTTCTGCCCTTGTAATGTATCCAGGGGCACCCTTATTTTTAGTTAGCCAGTCAAAAGGAGGGAGCACTGGGACCAGGCAAGACCCACAAGCTTCCAGAAGTGTCTTCTCAAAATGTCTTCATGCTGAGGGGCACTCTGGCTTGCCGTGCGTTTAGTTTTTCAGTACCATGGCTAAACATGCACAGTCTTCTTCCCCTCTCACTGTCTTCTGTTACAGTTCCCTCCTTCCCCCACCGAGACCCCTTCAGATCCACTCCTGAGACTCTTGTTTCAATAAAAGAGCCTTACAACAGGAAGAGTGTCTGCACTGTGATTTAAGCGGTCCTTCTCTTGGGGCTCCTACCTATGATGATGAGGGGAAGTCTGGGTTCCTACTAATGGAGTTCCGAGTGCCCTTTATATTTCTTAGCTTTTAAATCAACTTGTGAAACATTTCAAAAGCATAGAAAAATATAGAGGAATATCACAAATCTGTCACATAACTTGGCCATGTCTTAGCACTTTGCTATATTTAATTCAGATTTATTATAAAGAAGCCATCTAGGCCAGATGGAAATAAAGTCCCCTGAGCGATCCTCTTTGCTGTTTTACTTTTCTCTACTATATATTTGGAAATTATTATCCCAACTGTATTTTTATTCTTTTGCTGACAAGCTTATGTATCTATAAACTATACATGCCTTTTGGGATGCTTGTGTGGATGCATATACATGGAGAGCAGAGGACAACCTCAGGGGTCATCCTCAGGAATATCACATACTTCCTCCAAGACATTGTCTCTCACTGGTCCAAGCTTTCCAAGGAGGTCAGGCTGTCTGCCTAATGAACCTCAGGCATTCTCTGTTTTTGTCTCTTTAGTGCTGGGATTGCAAGTATGTCACCACACCCAGAAAAACAAACTCTTACACATTTCCAAAGTTTATACAAAGATATAACATTGATCATACCCTGTAGCTTGCTTTATCTTCCCATTCAATGTACGTTTAGAGTTATATGGATATATGTAGATGGGTTGATATCACCGAGTTTTGTAGTGTTAGCAAACTTCTCATCAAGCTAGTCTTCATGCTTTGCTGGGGTTCCTAATAGTTGGATAACATGAATATCTCTGTGAACATGTACATTGGAGTTAATTTTTAGGGATACACAATCATTTTTTCCTGAGTTAAGGCATTTCTTCCCCAGTTGAGGTTTTTAAAATAAATCGCCATTGCCTCTTGCTTTTTCCTTGTGTGGTTCAAATTGGTTCCTGTTCCCCTGTAGCCAAGAGAGTTGTAATCAATAGAGTACTTTAAACACTTAAATAATCTAACTTTTATAAATTATGTAGTTTTCCACAGTATGTTTAAATAATAAAAAAGTGATTAAGAACATGAAGTGGTTATATTTAATTTAGGAGGTGTATAGGTCCCTTTGAAATGTAAAATGGTCTCACCTCTATGACTCTCCAAATGTGAGCTAAACATGGACATCCCACAAAGTCTCAATCCTATATACAGAACTATAAACAACCTAGAAAATCTGAGAGCAAGAGAGGTAGTCTTCCCCAGGGAAGAGTACACCAATTGGTCTCTGATGCCAAATGGTCAGTCCTGAAAACATACATACACATTATATGGACTGAGCAGGTTATACTTAGTGATATATATGAATACACCTGTACATATATACTTGCAATAGCAATTAGTGAAAAAAAAAGAGGACATGAATTTGAAGGAAAGTAGGCAGGGGTATATGTATGGGAGGGCTTGGAGGTTGAAAAGGGAAGGGAAAGATATATTCTAATCTTAAAAGTAAAGTAAAAAGAAAGCTCTGGACTTACTTGTCTGCAAAAATATATGGTATATATAATACACTTTTTAAAATGTGTATAGAATTTCATGGATATATGGACCTTCTAAAATTCATCCATGGTTCTAAGATTAAAATCTACTGAGTTTGTAAAAGTAGATTGTTGATGATGCCTCAGGGCCTCCTACAGTTTAGACCTAAGATGTCCTGTGAAGTTGCATGTATTAATTTCCCTAGCTTAATTACTGTAAGGTGATAGGATGTCCTCATGTTGTGCCCTTGCATTTGCCCTTAAAGTAAGTCACTTGCTTTACCATGTCTTCTCTGCCACCATAAGCTTCCCTACTGCAGCCAACTGACTGCCTGAGACCTTCAAACTTATGATCCAAGATACCTTCTCTCTTTCCAATCTGATTATTGCATTCATTTGCTACAGTAATGAAGATATGGCTGACATAGGCAAGTCAACTATTGTGCTATCTTATTTGTAATTTGGTTTTTCTAGTATTTAATAAAATTGAAGATAGGCAGTCAGATTGGTATTGGTTTCTAGATTGTTGTCTCAGCCCACATCCATTCCTCTGCTTTGAATATTGAGGATTAGAATCCCAAAAGTTGAAATTCATTTTGAAGGAATGTCCTCCTATCTTGTGTTAAGAAGAACACTCAAGGTGCATTGAGAGATGAAAGGGGGGAGGGGTGCTGGGATAGGGACTTTGCTGTTTTATTGACCACTCCTATCCTTGGCACTTCAGTACAGCCATGTTGTTAAGCAGTTAACAATGGCAGTCTCTGCCTTGCTGAAACCCTCTTAGAGGCAATGGGGCCAGCCATCTAGTTTTGACTTCTTACACAAGGGTGACCCACCCCTGTGATGTTCCTCCTCTGAGTTCCTGTTCTGCCAGCAGCAGGTGATGCTGCTCAGATGTCCTTGCTTTATATGTGTGGGGCCTTACCTCATCTCTGAGCTGCTGGCTTCCTATGACTGTGACTGCTTTTCTTTGTTTCTTTAGCGCAGGCAGGGGTAGAAATCACTTCCTATGTTTATAACTCTTTGTCTGCTTTTGTGTTATTCTTTCTGCCAATTCAGTTTTTACTATTTTTGAAGCCAATTTTCCATGTTAGGTTTCGTCTATTGAAATAGTTTCTTCTTCCTCAGCTGAAGCTTGACCACTATTGCAGTGAAAATGTTATCTTGAGGTAAAAATAGTCCGTATTAGCTGTGCAAACACTAGAATCTTCAGGGCGACTGAGACTTCACAGAGATGAGTGCAATGGAGAGCTAGGTTTTATTCATATCTTTCATCACTAGCTAACTAAATATAGTATGCCTGGTAATACATGCTCTGTAGAAAAACAAGAAGCTACAAAGTGTGGGTAAGTGCTCTTTTGTATAGGAATGTCTTATATGTAAAAGAATGACCTTTTAGGTAGCATCTAAGTAGAGATTTAAGCAATGGAGAAAAAAATGTTTTGTGGATACTTGAGAAAAGAATACTATTCTGTATAATAGGAAAAAAGAAATGGACCTAGCATAGGATGTAGTGAGTATTCTTGGTAGGCTGATCCTACCTGTGCCCTTACCCAAGCTTATCAGATAGTAGTCATAACTGTACCTGCCCAATTGTTGCTCAGACATTTCTACCATCTTTGATATTTCCCAATGTCTCCTAAATTTTTACTTAGGCATATTGGGTGTGAGATTATCCCAAGAGACATTTTTGTTCAAACATGTCAAGAACTTTTAGATCATTTCAAAAATATTTTATTGGAGGAAGAGAATTCATTTTGAAGTGGGAATTTTCAGTGCTGTGTTCTCTTCTCTATATCATAGAATGTTTCAAAAGCAGGAGGAGAACATCAAGCCTTTTTCTGAGACTACCTCACTTCTGGCCTGTTTTGATCCTATAGAAAGAAGCCATGACTAACCCTATGTTCAGAAAGATGGTGAGCTGTTCTCTGCTCTGTAAGCCTATATCAAGAACTGACTCTCATTTGAGTCTGGCTGAAACAATTTGCATGTGAGCGAGTATTCCTTATCCTTCTGTTTTTCTTGTAAAGTTAAACTCAACCATAAAAGGCACCAGGGCCTTTGCCTCAGGAGCTGTACCATTTACCCATCTGAATGGATCTTGAATCACATGAGGAACTTCTCAGTTTCTTGTAAGCAAAAACAATAATGGGATGAGCTCAAATAATTGATCAATCTTGGTGAAAGTTAGTTTCATGGGGCTTTTATCCAGAAGTTCCACTTTTCCTTGGGATATAGTCTCTTATTTTTTTCTATCTCAAATTTCTTATCTATCTTTCCTTCTGGGGTGGCTCCATTCTCAAGTCGTATGATGGTGATATGGCTGCTAAATACCACCTTTTTTATATATCTTATTAGGTTACAGTTTGGTATAGAAAAATATTCCCACTTTCTGGAATTTAAAAATACAAATTTTGGAATCTATACTACCTGGTTTGATTTGCTTAATTGGACTTGAATTATGTGGCACATATTAGTTATATATAAAGTAATGAAACTGTGATGCTTTGATTAGCTAGACCTATGCCTCATATCACTTCTGGATATGGAAGTATAGGGACCTTTACCAGAAGCCTAGTACAAAAGTGAAGTGAGGAAAATAGAAAAATAATGACTCTGAAGGCTGGGGGAATCAATGCTGTATTGCAGGAGCAGCTATGTCAGAAGAGTCAGTGGCTTTTCTGGGCTTTGCCACTGTTCTTATTTTGTATTTTTGTTTGGCCTACAAGTTATTTTCAGGAATAAGTCTAGATTACTGTGTCACTGCATGTACCTTATGTCATCACAGGTGCCAGAAACAGCTGCTTTCTAGTGCATATGGATACACGGCTACCAAACCAGGCAAAGCAATATTTCATCTGCTGTCCCGCTTATCTGTCACTGCTGATATAGTTCATAGTTCCTCTGGATGTTAGGAAATGCCACAAACATCTTTCCAGGTTGAATTAACTGCACAGAATCTGTTTTTGTTAGCTGTAGCTTTGTAACAGATCATCCAAAAACTTAGTGGCTTAGACAACACACATTTGTTTCAGTTTTTGTGGTCAAGGGTCTGGGTACATTTTAGCTGAATCCTTTTCTCAGGTGTCATGAGGCTACAAAGAAAACATCTGGGTTGAATTCTTAGCTGGGCTTTGGACAGGATGAAAATCTGCTTCAAAAGTCTCTCAGGTTCTTGGAAGAATGGATGCTCTTGTAGACACAGGACTGAGAGCACTGGATTCTCTACCTGCAATTCCTAGAGATCACCTACACTTTCTTTTGCAAGATAGTTGCTCATGGTAGCAAGATAGAGTCTGACAGTGAGGAGAATGCCATGCCATGGAATATGGTCACGGGTGTGGTGCCCTGCCACATCTGTCAGTCATGTTCATGTTCACACTAGTAGGTCCAAGAAAACACAGATACCATAAATGAAGGAGAAGGAATCAAACAGAGATGTGTACAGTAGAAGGTGGGCTTTGATGGTCTGCCTACTCCTGGATCCTAAGTTAGCCATTTAAATGGAGACATGGCATAAAAACATTACTAACTTATCTTTCTATAAGTTATTTGTTCTTGTGGGGTTTTTTTCCAATGTGGAAAATGGTATTTTTATCTTGAAAGGCAACTGCTATTTTATCTTGGCTGTTTCTGCAAATGGTACATTCAGAATTTGTTCATAAAACGCCTTTGGGGAGAAGCTAGGTCCATGGACTCAAATTGGTTTTGAAATCATAAGCAATGTAAAAAGAAGCAGATTTCACAGCAAAAGCTATAACACTGGCACATGGTTTATGGAAAATCCCCAAGCTAGGAAACTATGGCACAAGTCTTTTGGTATGGTAAATTGCTTGAGATGGAGACCATCTCAGTTGCTATATCAGTAGTAATAAATACAGCACTGATAGGTATTCATTAAACCATACCTAAAAGTTTGGGCTAGATAATTTTACACACATCATATTTTAAAATTGTCATTATAAGCTCATGAAGTATGATCAGGATAATGGCAGATTATTATCTCTTCTTTAAAAGAAAATATTTTTAGGTAAGTAATTTGCTCAGTATCTCTAGTGATAAAGAAATGGGTTCTTTTTCTTCTTCTTTTTTTATTATTATGAATAAAGAAGTCACATTTTCTATCCTTGTATATCCTTATTCAAGGTCCCTTCCCCCTCCTACCACATCAGGTCATTCTCTCTTCTCCACATCTCCCCATCCCCGTCATGGGTAGGCAGTCCCAAGGTCCCAAGCTCCCAAGCTCCCAATATTGCTTAGTTCAGCCTCCACTCCTGGCAAATCCAGTTTTCTCTCCACTACATCAAGACTGAGTCAGGTGTTCCTCTAGGGGAAGTGGGATCCAAGGAGTCAGTCCAAGGTGAAGAAATGGGTTCTAAACAACATGAATCTAACCCACATCAAGGCTGTTCTGGAAATGGGATTATGTTCTCTTATATGCATCTTCTTTCTCCATAGGTTAGAGTCTAACTCAGTAACAGTTACTGGGAGCAAAGAAATTTCTTGGCATTATAATTTTTTTTAAGGAAAAAACTTCTTTATGTATTATTTTTGTACATATGGTGTGTGTGTGTGTGTGTGTGTGTGTGTGTGTGTGTGTGTGTGTTGCCCATATGCCATGGCTCTCAGGCAGAGATCAGAGGATAACTTTGTGGACTATGTTCTCCCGTACTTGTATATGAGCCTTTGAGATGGAAGTCAGATTGTTTGCCTTGAGAAGCAAATGCCTTTACCTGCTCAGCCATCTCACCGGCCCTGCCATTATAGTGTGTGCCACTAAACTAAACTGTGGTCTAATGAATTCATGCAGAGAAATTTCCTCTCTCTTTCTCACTTCTTCTTATGGTCTGTCTATGAAATATCCTTTTTCAGCTTGTGTGTTAGAGCCTAGATCCCCATCTTGTAGTGCTATTTTGAGGAAGCTCTGAGAACTTGAGTACTGGTGGCTTACTGGAGGAGATGTCATTGGAGACATCTTGTTCCTGGCCTCTTCTTTCTCTCTGCTTCATGTCTGTCTGGAATGGACAGTCTTTTCCACATACTCCTATACTCATGTTGTTCTGTCTATGTACAGGAGGCCAAGTAACCACACACTGCACCTCCTGAAACAGAGCAAAAACAAATCTTTGACTTTAAATGTTATTTGTGCCGGATATTTTGTCACAGTGTTGAGGAACGTTTGTCCACTCATCGTGATTTGCCATCTACTCCACTTCTACCACAAGCATGCTTTTCAGATTGTGAGCATGCTCCTCTGTCCCCTCACCACATTCTCTGTCACCCCTCCAGCTTTTACCTGACTTACTCCGACAGTAAAAATTGTCCACTATGCTTTCCCCCCAAATCATCCATTTTCTGGTTCTAGACTCCTCTTCTTCCTGGATTTCTTCTTAACCCATTCACTCAGTCCTTTTATTTACCCTACACACTTGTATATATCCCCCACCACACCTGAAAACTCAACACCTTGGAAGTAAAATTTATTGTCTTCTGTGAGGGAAGTCCAGCTAGGAGAGCAAGACAGCAAGCAGGTCTTGTCAACATCTCCTCCACCATTGATCCACACTAACTTTATGATGCCCATAGAAACTAAAGCCATTCTCTATCATGTGAAGGCAACTTCTGCCTTCACTTGGTCTTCTGTGGTTCCCTATCAGCCCACAGTAATGTCCTATCCGCTCTGTCTGTTTTTGTAACTCCCTTGTCTTTGTTCATTTGAAAGAGCATCAGATTTCTTTGCCTCCAAAACCATTTCAACGAAAATACATAGCCTCTAAGGATTTGAGCCCTTGGCCTTCCAGCATCTCAACACACTCAAATGTCCCTCCCAAGTATAGTAGTTGCTTCCCTCTCTCTGACCTCATGCTGACCTATAGACTATGGGGGATGTAAAGGGTTGGCTGACTTCCCTCATTTCTCAAGAGTTGGTTGTAAACATCATGACTTCCGGGAAGCAAGCCTTTCCCTGTCTCTGTTCTCCAGGCATTATCACATTCTACAGGGTTCCCTGCCCCACCCATTCCTGGCAGTTGGCTTCTTTGCAGTGATAAAAATGCACACTGCTGGTAAGTAATGTACATTTTATGTTTCAATTAAAAAATAAATTTCTGTGCCTTTTTAAAATTTATATCTGGGCACTTATCACAACATCTGTTTTATGAAAGGGTAAACAACAACAAAACAAAAAAATAAATTCTTTAATGAGCAAAACCAAACCTTAATATTAGCTGCTACAAATGGATCTTATTATTCTTAGGAAGACAGTCCATGTGTGAATATCCCACAAGCAATTATAGATTCTGAAAACTGAAAAGGTGTAGCTTTCCAAGGTTCTGACATTTTGACACAATTTGCCTTAGGAAGACATCAGAAAAACGTAAAGAATCTAACAATTTATTTTGATTTTCTTTATTCAGGAGCAATGGTCATCTAAAAGACAAGTGCTGGGGAAAATTTTGGTGCTGAAACTGAGTCAAGCAAGTTGATAGTGTTAGGATGTTAGGTCCTTTGGGGATGTGAGTAAATCTGAGACCCTACCCTAGTGTTTTTCTTGAAGGCCCCCTTGCCTTTTCTGTGATGTTGGAAAAGAGAAAGAGCCCTTTAGCTATGATCCAGGAAGTAAATCCTCAGTACCTACTGGAAACAGGTGCTTTGATCTTGGCCTTATGTCTCAGTTACTGTTCTATTGCTGTGAAGAGACACTATGACCACAGCAACTTTTATGAAAACAAAACAACAAAACAAAACGAAAAACATTTAACTTGGAGCTTGTTTGCAGTTTCAGAGATTTAGTCCATTATCATCACGGTGGGGACCATGGTAGCATGCATGGCGCTGGACTAAGAGCTACATCCTTATCCACAGGCAGCAGGATGAGACAGTGAACTGCATCTAGCATGGGCTTTTAGAACTTCAATGCTTACCTGCAGTGACATACTCCCTTTTACAAGACCACACCTCCTAATCCTTCTCAGATACTTTCACTCCCTGATGACTGAACATTCAAATATATGGGGGCCATTCTTATTCAAACCACCATACCTTGCTAGCTTCCAAAATAGTGAGAATTGAGTTTCTGTTACTCATTAATCTATATATTATTACAGCAGTGTGACTGACTTGGTAATAAGTGACAAAGAACTGAGACTGTGATGGTATTACTTTTCACTTTTTTTTTTTTTTTTTTTTTTAATTTTCACTGAGATATAAGGCAAGATGGAGTTCTGTCCTGGGCCAGCAGTCACATAGCTCTATTTCCTGTGAGGCCTCTGTGATGTCCCCATGCAGGAGAGCTGCAAAGGCACCCATGACAGCCAGCAAACCACTGCAGTGTCCCCTAAGAGCCATCTCAGTGGCTTTGGATATAACTATTGTGCTTTTCTAGAGACAAAAGATCAAGGGAGCACTTACTCCTCTTTGGCACTCCAGTTGTGGAAATGAAGTCATAGTGTTTCAGTTTCAATGGCACAGCCCCAAGTCATTTAGAAGATATGTCCCTTTATTAAACATTTTCCAGCCAAGATGAGAGAGCTGTTAATATAGGTTAGAGAAGTACTATCATTCAGTGTGCTGAAAAAATATTTATCTTGTTCATTATTAATCCAGACTTTGATGTAAAGTACATTTTTGTACTTTAAATTGTATTTGAGCTACGAAAACTGCAGTGATTTAAAATACATTAACTTTCTCCCCTCCCCCATCTTACGTGTTTGGGAACCCCTGGTAGATCATCAGCTTCTGTGATGTAGTCCTAGCTTTCAACTTTTCACACGTGGGAAGAGGGACCCTTAGTTAGGATTGGCTCTATCAGATTGGCCTATGGACATGTCTTCAGGGGCACTTTCTTGATGGGTGATACCTTTCCTAAGCAGGTGGGCCTGGGCTGTATAAGAAAAGTGGCTGAACATGAGGCTGGGAGAAAGCTAATAAACAGAATTCTTTTATGGTCTCTGCTTCAATTCCTGTCCTAAGGTCCTAGCTTCCTGTTGCTTTTTTGGGCCCTGTCAGTTCCCTTTGGGGGAAGGGAGAGAAGGCACTGAGTACAACCACTCAGACTCCTTGCTTGAAACAAGCAGCTTAATTTATTTCGAGGAAGAGGCAAGCCTTATCTACTCAGCCACAGGGACAGGCTGTGCTTTTCTGGCATCTATGGCTATGGTGTGGTCATCTTTTGGTGATGTCTTAGGTCTCTGGGATGGCTATAAGGAAGAGCACATGCTTTAAAGGGCATCAGTTGTAACTGGTTTGAACTAGTTGAGGTCTGCTGGCCCTCAGACTCTTAGAAGGGCCTATACATCCCTCAGCTTCCCTTAATGTTGGACCTGTGAGCCAAATAAATCCATAAGCTGCTTTCAGCCAATGTTTTATCATATCATATCAAGCTAACTAGAACAGAAGTTTATTTCAGGAGTGAGGTTGTTTCTGTGACATTGTAACCATGATTTTTACAGAAGTGATTGTAGAAAATTTGACACTTTGTACTGGAAAAGCCTCTAATTGTTCACAGCTCAATGAACTTTTCTGTGGGAACTTAAAAGATGGAGAATACTGGGGTGGGGGAGGGGTAATCAAACAAACCAGACAATGAAGGGCCAGCTTGTGAGATTTCAGTGGAAAGCTTGAAAGCCCCTCAAAGACTATGGTTTGTATGATAATATATTTAAATTAAAAATCATAGAAGGGAAACCTGTGTTTCATAGGGGCAGTGGATTCTCCTTAATAAGAGACCAGCCTGAATTTTTCTGGGAAGTATTTCCTCAGAGTTGTTACAGAAGCTGTGTTCTATCGGGGGAAAGATTGTATTTCAAGCTGCTAGTAGGACTTGACAACGTGTAAGGTTTTCCTACATGGTGTTGGTTTTGAAGGCAGAGAGTTGGTTTTGTTAGTCAGGGAGATATCGGGAGCTTAGTACCATTTGGAAGAATTAAAGACCCAGCACAGAAGCCCCAAGAGGCCATTAGCATTAGGTAGTGGTGAACTCCGTGTTAGGAAATCCAGTTTTCTACTTCTCAGGACAGAAGGAAATTACTATAGCACCTCAATTAAATTTATTATGGACTTGCAGTTCTCATATTGTTTTTTAGGATAGCACCTGCCACGATCCTTCCACTCATCCACACACTTTTTCCCTGGCCCTTCTAAAAATGTTTTCCCCTCGATCTCTGCCTCAATACATACCCCTGGCCACCCAGAAGCTCCTGTTCTTCCAGTGTAACCCTATTACAGGCGCATGCACCACCAAGTCGGAAACTACCCACAATTTGCTAGAGTGAAAGGTACGTACGTTGTACGGACATACCGAGGTCCGGCTCTGTCGCCATTGCGTTTAAACTCATGGGTTCTTCACAGAGGTAGCTGAAATGACCACATGTCTCTGGAGCAACTAAAATTAAGCTGCACAGTAATTTTAAGAGAGACTGAACTTCATAGACGCTTGATTGTGTCATTTTCGGACCACCCCCTCCCGCCCCCACCGCGGCTGCGCTTCCGGTTCCCGGCCGGTGGAAGAAAAGACCATTAGCGCCGCTTTGGGGTGACCCTGCACATGGACAGCTGTCTTCAGTTCACTGGCAGACTGTCCATTGTTTATTTTTTTTCTTTTATTGAAAATAATTCTTTTTTAACATAATATATCCTGTGTACAGCTTCCCATTTCTCTACCGATCCCAGTACCCCTTCGTATCCGTCCCGATCTACTCCTTTTCTGTGTCTCATTAGAAAATAGGAGGTCAGTTTTCAAAGAGAATCCTTCTGTCTTAGCAACAGCCGAGATTGTACCCCAGTTCTTCTTGTTTCTCCCCACATTCTCTCCTTCTACCGTTTACATTTGATTCTTTCTGCGTGTCACCAGAGAGTCCATCCATGCCCTACACTGCTCGCATGAACAGGAACTAGAGACTGGATTGCCTGTATGGGAGCTGATGCAGAGACCTACAGCCACACATGTGAAGAGGTCTCTCCCCTTGGAGAACAGGAATCCCGGGGAAGAAGGGGAGGAAAGAATTGGAGGAGTCGGAGGGGTTGGAGAACATCGCTCACCGAATCTAAGCAGGGCTCACAGAGACTGAAGCAGCAACCACACACACACACACACACACACACACACACGCACAAGCAACACGCACGCATGTGCGAGCATTTAACAGTTAATGAAAAAAGGAGACCATGAATCTGAAGGAGAACAGGATAATTTTAAAAATGAGTTTTTATGTTAATTCTAATTGTTAAAATAGTGTTAAGTACTTGAAAGGATGGGGCATGGCGGCATATGTGTCTAATCTGAGCACTGGTAGGTGGGATACCAGGGGTTGGACAATTGCTTTAAGTGCTAGGCAAGCTTGGTCTGAAAAAAAAAATTTTGATGTGATTGATTACACACTGGGAAAAGCCATAAAAGTGTCAACACACAGGAACACTAACTAATATCTTTTTATTTTATAGCACAATAAGTATTGAAATGTTGCTTTTTGTAAAATATTATATACTGAGATTAAAGTCCACTTTATTAATCTATTAATTAATTAAATAATTGAGACAGGATCTTACTCTGGTTGTCCTGGACATCACTATATAGACCAGGCTGGCCTCTGGCTCACAGAGATGCTCCTCCTTCTGCCTCCCAAGTGCTGGGATTAAAGGTATGCACTACCATGACCAGCTAAAGGCCCATTTTAAGAGAGAGTTTTAAAACTGTTTTATAAGTGTGAATGTTAAAGAATTAGGCATAGACATTGTTTTTATTGTAGTATAATCAAGAAAAAGGAAACAGGGAAGACTGAATGAATGAGACATTTCAATATTGAGTGTTGGAAACTATTTTTTAAAAGTGGAAATAGGAATGGAACCATATAAGTCATGGGCAGAATCCTTGCCCTAGCATAGGAGAGATAGTGAGTTCAATCTCTGACATTGACCAAAAAAAAAAAAAAAATGAAATAAAGAGAGAGAGAGAGAGACAGAGACAGAGACAGAGAAAGAAAGTCATCTCTCCCTGTACAAAATTCAGTCTGAGGCTGGGGTTTCATGCCATGTGGTCGACCTTTGCACAATTACTTCTTATCGTGCTGGTTCTCACTGGGTCAGCCTGAGCACTAGGATTAGGGATGAAATGGTCCTTCTGGATCAATGTCTTGAGTGAATGTATTAAGTCTTCATGCTTTTAATCCCTTTGGCAAGCAATACTCAGCAGTGGGAGCAAGCTCTGGGCTTTCCCACCACACCTGTGAGAGTAAGCAGCGATGCCCATGGAGGTTGGTTTGCTCTCGATTGTGAAGATGAGTATCTGAGGTCACGTGGGACTCTAAAAATGTTACACTTCCTTTTGGGAATTCTATTCCCAGAATAGCATAGTTCTTTGAAATCCACATTTAAATGAGCTTCATGATCTGTGGAAGGTGTGAATGCTCACACCTGCTTTGCAAATTGATAAACTGTGCCCCAAATTCCTAACAGGTGGTTTTCTTGAAATCAAGTAATGAGTCAGCAGCTCTTCTGTCTCCTGCCCACCAACTCTCTGACTTTCTCTTTCATGACACTTGAGTTGAAAAAAGAACTTCATAGTAAGAGGGCACTGACCGTTTTAGCTTGTGGCCATTGCGCTTCTCAGTGTGTATGTGTGTGTACACACTGATGCTGCTTGTGTGTATTTCTGTGTTTGCCTGTGTTTTCTGAAACATTTTTGCCAAGTGGCATCTTCTTCCCACTTCCCAGATGGCTGTTCTGAATTTTTCCCTTTTTGAAACTGCTCACAAATCAGGAGGTTCTGCCTGCCAGTTAACAGATTTTAACAGCAGCTGCTAGGTGACCACCCTGTGCCGCCCATTCCTCCCACTTCCTTCCACATTGAGGCACCACTAGGTAGTGCAGATAAAGATGGGATTTGCAGTTTTGACGAGAGAACAGACAATAAGCAAATTTGATCACCATTGAAAAGATTCTTCACAAATCCAATTGAAACAGGCCTTTCGGCTTAGACAACAGTCATTTGACCATTTTCTCTGATGACTCTGCCCCTATCCCTGTGTGTGTGTGTGTGTGAGAGAGAGAGAGAGAGAGAGAGAGATAGAGAGAGAGAGAGAGAGAGAGAGACAGAGACAGAGACAGAGAGAGAGAGAGAGAGAGAGAGAGAGAGAGAGAGAGAGAGAGAGAGGAGGAAAAGAGAGAGTGTTTTTCTGTAATGCAAGAGTATTTCTGTTTATTTTATATGATGCTTCTAGGGACAGGTAAGTTAAGTAAGTTTTAAAAATGTGACAAACAGAACTTGCTCCTAAAAATATTGAAAAATTAAAGAAAAGAGTATCCTGCATGGAAATTGGTTTGAAATCTTGACATTTTGTAGCAATACAGATATGCTCTTGTTTATTTTTATGTTTGCTGGATATAAAGGATAAACAAACTGAGAACATCTCTATTATTGCTTCAAACCCTGTCTATCTAGATACTCTAAATTTTGTTTATAATTTAATCTTAATTTTTTTTAGGCAGTGTTTCACTGTGTAGCCTTGGCTGGTCTGGTACTTACTATGTAGATCAGGTTGACCTTAAATTCTACAGAGATCTGCCTGCCTCTGCATCCCAAGGGCTGGCAATTAAAGGTCTGTGACACTTAAATTTTATTTGTTACTCTCACTTCAGCTTTCACAGCTGGACTAGACCTTGGCTTCTTTCTTGGAGCATTTTGATGACTCTGTGATGCAGTCTGGAAGTTTTCATTTGTTTATTGTTACCACACTTGAAGGTGGCTTTAACCTTTCTATCAGCAAAGAATCCACTGTGGTGTATTAAAGTCCATCAAATGAAATGGATTTTCAGACTGTAGCCTTTTGTACTTCTAAAACGAAATCCTGGAAAACAAATTAAGGCCATGAACTATCTGTGGCCCTGAGCTGTTCCCAAGCATCTCAGATGCAGTATCTTGGTTTTGAGCTGACTAGCATGTACTCTGGAACCATATTACTTAGGACACAGGCTTAGGTGTCATAGGCATATTAATCTCTCTGTGTCTCTGTTTTTTTTCCCATTAAACAGCCACTTGGCTAGTTACTATAAAATTTTTGGGAGGGACTACATGATAAATTTATGCAGCACATAAGCTATAGGGGAGATGTATATTATCTGGAATTATTAAACTACCTACTTTCATATTTTCAAATTTCCTTTAAAATATGCATAATGTGTTGAAAGTGAAATAATCCCCCTTTTTTATATTAAATACAAATATGATTCTTAACTTGGTTGAGTTCAGAGAAAGAGACTTGGCAATCTGGATTTCGAGTGAGCTAAAATGCATTAATTTGCAGGTCTGTTCACATTTAGCACAAACACTATAGTTAGAAAAACACTGTGGAGCTGTTCAGAAACGGAGATGATGTTCACAGTATATTTTTAAGGTGGAAAAAAATAGTTCAATCTCATTTGAAAGGCAAATAGTTCCTAATCTGTATATACAGGTAGTTGAACTTTGGGGCATCTTTTTCTTTCTGCTAATCATGAATATATAAGCAAAGCTAATTTGAGCCTGGAAAAGAAGAATGATAGTATTTTCTGGTTGAAAATAATCCAGAAACCAGAAGCATCTTCCCATGCCACCACTGAGGAAATAGAGCTGGAAAATATACTTGCCTTGCTCTAAATTGTAGGAATATGCTTGACAAGGGACAGACAGATGACTCAGGCAATAACTTCATAGGATTTCATCTCCTTGGGTAAATTAGTCTTGATTTGTGGTGATTTCAGCAGATGAATTCTTGACACCCTGGAGGCAGGCCTTGTGATAATAGGAGACATCTAAATGTGTCTAAGTGTGGTCCAAAGAGGAAGGTTTTATATTTATGTTTTATTTATTTATCTTCTGAGAGACTTTTGAGCACTGGAAACTGTCTATAGAGACATGATGAACTTCTTTTGAACTTTAAAATCAAGAGACTCTAGACATTAACATTTAAAACAGCAGCAGCAAAAATTTCAAACATAAAGCTGGATAGGAATTAAATTGGGTGTAGAACAGCAGGTGAATTGTGTGATAATGGCCAGAGAAATGACAAGGGAGTTTGGGGGGAGGGCAGAAAGCAGGAATGGTGGGCTAGATGGCTTGGTCAGCTGAAGGAGGGAAGAGCATGAGGTGGATGGTAGACCAGGTTACAAAGGCAAATAGTACAAGCTTTATAAAAAAGAAAGGATGTGGTTGTTAGCATTATCAGCATCTGAACATTTACAGAAAACTGAAAATTCCAAAGTTATGTGGGATGATAAAGACAACTTTATCTTTAACTTTTGTCATTTTCTTCATTGTGGAAAATATATTTTTTCTGGATTTCAGTTTCACTCTCTGTAAGATAACATATATCCTTAAAGGTCTATTAGTGGATGAGATTTAAAAGAACCAAAGGTCAGGGATGACAGAATGCTCAGAAGGTAGAGGTGTTTGCTGCTCCTTTAAGCATCATCCAGCCTGATGACCTGAGTCAATCCCTGGAATCTACACAAAGGTGTAAGGAGACAAGTGAATCCACAAAAGTGGTCTTTTGTGACACTTACGTTTACACACACACACACACACACACACACACACACAAATGTATATGCATATACATACGCACATATATATATACCTTTAAAAGGGTCAATTAAGATTCTTACAAGAAGGGATAATGAAGACCCATTATTTTGTAACTTTTAGTGCCATAGAATAGATTTGTTTACTTAAGACATGGAAATTTGTGTTTGAGTTTATAAATACATTGTTTATTTTAGCTTTATAAGACACAAAGGTTAAAGAGTATAGAATATATTTTAGCTCTAAACATTTGGTTTTGCAACAAAGCTCACCTAGAAATATTGGAAATCTCTTTAACGTAATAGTGCTAGATCAAGGAATTAAAACTTAGTTAAAAACTCATTAAGGTAAAAGTTGACACATTTTAAAACATCAATTTACTTGGAGATGGGGTTGGCTAGTGGGTTTAATAACAGAATATTTGAGTAGAGTTCTTTTTTGTTTGGTTCAGCGCATTTTTTCTAATGAAAATATCCTTGTAATAAATGAAAGAAAATTTTATCTCTAATTATTTATATACAGTTTCCTAATTAGACTATTCTGCTAATTTCTTTATCATATTATATTGCTCTTATAAATTAAAGTTAAATTTTTAATTTTTTATTTATTTTGTGTGTGTATATGTGTGTGTGTATGTGTACGTGTGCCCTTGTGGAGGCGAGAGAGGAGAGTCTGGAGATGGCTGGATCTCTCTTTTTACAGTCTGGTTCCCAGGGATCAAACTCAGGTTTTTAGGATTGACTAGAAGGGCCTTTACCAATGGATACAACTCCCCAATACTTCTTACCAATTTTGGACTCATTTAATGAACATGAAAAAGAAAAGAAAAAATACAGGATATAGATTAATAGATGCTAATTTATAGTTTATGGAAAGATTATGAAATTAGATGAGCAGAGCTGAATTTGATAAATCATGCTCCCTGTTTACCAACACAATGAACTCATAAGCGTAGTGGGATTATATGTTATGTTTTTTTTGTTTTTGTTTTTTTTTCTTTTTTATTTTTTTATTATGAATAAACTCATATTTTTTATCCACGTATCCCCTTGTTCAAACTCCCTTCCCCCTCACAACCCCCAGTCACTCTCTCTTCTCCCCATCACTTTATCTCCTCCCCAGCAAGGGCAGGAGGTCCCAAGGTCCCAATATGGCTTAGTTCATCATCCACTCCAGGCAGATCTGCTTTCCTCACCCCAACATCAAGACTGGGTCAGGTGTTCCTCTGGAGGGAATGGGCTCCAAGGTGCCAATCCAAAGTGTTTCAGATCCCAAGTTGTACAGTGGTTGTGGTTTCAGCTTGAGAATGCTTTGCTTTTTGTTTAAAGTCCACTAATAAGTGAGTACATCCCCTGCTTCTCTTTCTGGGTTTGTGATACCTCTCTCAGGAGGATATTCTCCAAATCCATTCATTTGCCTGCAAATTTTAGGATATCACTTTTTCTTACTGCTAAGTAGTACTCCATTGTGTAGATGTACCATAGTTTATAAATCCATTCTTCACTTGAGAGGCATCTAGGTTGTTTCCAGGTTCTTGCTATTATGAATAATGCTGCTATGAACATAGTTGAGCTAATGCCTTTGGAATGTGAATGTGCATCTTTAAGGTATATGCTCAGCAGAGGTATTGCTGGATCCTTGGGAAGATTGATTTCCAGTTTTCTACAATCAATAAGTGGGACCTCCTGAAACTGAGAAGCTTCTGTAAAGCCAAGGACACAGTCAATAATAATTTTTCTTATGCATATGCTATGAAAGCAAAGCATTCATTTACATAAAATAACATAAGACAAAATTTGAAAGTCTTCCAAGTCAATAACAATTTGAATTCTCCGTTCTATTATTTAGGTCTATGGTATCTTTAGTAATAGGATCTTTTTTTTTGGGGGGGGGTTCACTTCTTTTTTTTTTTTTTTTTAAATGTGGAAGAGTTAACAATAACTTTACAGAGGATAAGAATGATAAGCATGGCTTATCAAGGGTGGAAATACAAATAAGATTGCTACACATATATTTTCTTTCTGTTCATCTTTCCCTCTGAATTTTTTTTCCCTGTATATCCTTATTCAAGGTCTCTTCCCCCTCCCAACACATCTGCTCATTTTTCTTCTCTGCGACTCCCCATCCCCTCCCTGGGCAGGGAGCAGACAGTCCTATGGTCCCACTGACCCAATAATGCTTAGATCAGTCTCCACTTCTGGCCAAATCCAGTTCTTCCCCCGCCCCCAAGAGTGAGTCAGGTGTTCCTATAGTTGGACTGGGGTTTGAAGGGTCAGTCCAGGGTGTTTCTGATCCCAAGCTGTTCCGTGGTTGTGGTTTGCCGCTTGGGCATGTTTGGCTTTTTTTCTTGTTTGTTTGTTTAGAGACCACTAGTGAGTGAGTATATCCCCTGCTTATCTCTCTGAGTTTGTGAGACTTCGC